>PITA01011643.1:0-65679 GCA_004023965.1 Spilogale gracilis | reverse complement strand
GTTTTCCACATATAGTATCATGTCATCTTTTTGTCGATGTTCTTTGTCTCTCGTGGCGGTCCAGAAGTGGGAAATATCACATTTCAGGCTGGTTTCATGGGTGTTCACGGTGGTCTTGTAGTGGTTTTTTTGTTGGAATTCAGCTCTCTTCAGGGAACTCCCTGAAATGCGGTCACCTGGCCTTCCGCCATCTTGTCCCGACAATAAGGTATTTTAATTTGCCTCGTATTTTACAACTTTAAAGAAAATGTGTAGTGTTAATTGGAAGCAAAAACACATTTAAATCCACATACAAGTTTTCTTAGTGTTCATGTAGCCTGTTCAAATCCTTTGTGCACTATGACTAGGTCCAAGTATTAATACCATTGACAATAATATGAGTATTAATTTATAGTAAATAAAAGTTAAAAAATAAATATTAATTAATGGTATAATTAATTGTTATTTTAGATTTTTTTGGTATAATTAATTGTTATTTTAGATTTTTTTGAGTGTGTTACCTTAAAGCTTCTACATTTCATAGAATGATATGGAATTTATTGTTTCCAGGATTTATTTTGGAAAACACTTGCTATTTTAAACACAGTTATTGTCTGTAATTTGACTTTTGCTTCTTTGTTTAGCCAATGACAAACAGAAAACGTTATTATAGGATCAAGTTTCTCTCTAATCCTGTCTGAAACTTAAATGAAAAACTGAGCTAAAGTGGCAAGAAAAAAAAATCATACAAATACCTTTAAAACTTTGTAATTGCTTAGAAGATTGGTTTTCCTTTTGCTTCCAGAGAAATATTATATACCCAAATTTATGTGAGCTGATTTACCTGCTACTGAATCATTAACAACAGACATCTAGTAGAGATAGACTAATAGACTTGAAATTTTTAAGTGAGCCATTTCTCACCAGAGAAATATCAACAACCATCTCTAAGGGGAGCTACCTCTAGAGGGCTTTTGGGTCTCCCAGAACCATCATCTGACTAAATAGATGCCATTCTTACAAAATGTATAATCAGCCTAAACTATTTGGTAGGGTAAACATTAAACTCAGAACATAGGGAATTATAGATACACATCTTATTAGATTTAAAATATCAAGATGTGAATTAAAATAAAGAAATACAAATCATTTTTTTTTCTTTCTGCTGATAATCAAAATTAAATACAGAGCAAGATAAGCCCTAAAATGACAGCAATTTAGGTTTCAAGGCTTTATTATCAATAGTGTTTAAATGCTCTACTGGTAGTGAATTCATTAAATTATCTTTAAAGTAAATGAAATGTTGACACATTCAGAAGATGAGTGGAATGCGGAAATTTTAATCCAGGGGAGAGATATTACAAAATGAAGTAATACAGGATTAGAATTTTATATGTACTTATCATAAATGTAAAATACAGCAACAGTCAAGAGCTCAAGTAATGACAGTGGCAAGAAAGGCTATTTCTGTTCCAAGGAGGCTTGTCAGGGTTCTCTAATACCCCAAACTGAAGCCTTTCAAATCTTACCAAAATTTAGGTAGTGCAGAAGAAATCAGATAAACAACAATAGAAAGAAAACTATAGTATAATTATGGCCAAAACTTCAAACTTCAAACATGGTATTTACTTGTACACAAGCTACAGGAAAGTTGTATTGTACTTGAAGCAATGCTTTCTGCTGCCTTGTACTGCAATATTACTAATTTTCCTAAATAATCAGACAAACATTATAACTTTCCAAGGCATCAGATAGCATTTCACAGTTGTGACTGATATATTGTTTCTAATTTATTTGCCTAATAAAATAAATTTCCCATGCAGTTAGGAATGGAGGCTAATAAACAGTTTTCAGAAAGAGAAATTCCCTTTGGACCACTGAGAAAATATTATTTTATATTTAATATGCCTAAGAAGTTTTGGGCTTATCACCATAAATATTCTACTTTATATGAAACTATCCTCATACACAGGTAAAATAAGAGGCAGAAAGGTCTAGTAGAAAGTGGACTGATTATTAAAAGACTCAAGTGCCAGTTCAAGTTTGGTCACTAATTAAATGTGTTAATTTATTTCACACCAGAAAAATAAAAGCTAGTGACATTGCTGATTGTAAAGGTTTCCCAGTTTTGCTGTAAAGCCTATCTCTATATTCTGGAAAATACACTAAAAAACTTCTTTGTGACAAAAGATGCTAGGGATATTGGAATCTTGTTAATGAATTGGTAATCAATTAACAGAAAAAAAATGGAATTTAAAGCATAACCACAACTGTCTCTAGCCAGCTTTGTTTCCTATGATTATGCCACAATACATTTGTAGACCATTTTGAATGGGGAGGCCTGTAAGCACAAATCCAACTTAAAAATAAGAAAGTTAAATATTTAATTGTACGGGGCTCAAAAAGGGAAAGAAATCCTCCTCCTCTTTCCTTGAAGCATTTATTTTAGAAAATCTGCAGTTGTGAATTCTTTTCTGCTTCTTTGAGATGTATGTAAATCTTTTTACAAGCTAAATAAACTTCCTGCCAGCTTTACAACCTAACCCTGTCTTTCTTAAGGACCTAGGAGCCATCACTTTGAAATGTAAACATCAAGGAAGATAGCACCCTTAGTCCCCGTTTCTGTGGAGTGGAAGTAGCATAAAGTCAGGTAGTTCCTGGCTCCAAGTTGCAAATCTACCACAGTACAAATATAGAAAAAAAATATTTTTGCTTTGGGTAAGACAGTTAGCAAATGCAGATGGTTGCTCAAATTACCACATGAATTTAGGATGAACTCTGTGTGACAAACGATGCTGCTTTCTTCCTTGAGGACTAGTTATTGTTTATCTTAAAACATGTAATGTGTCCTATCTGCTTGGCTATCGAAGAGGGTGAGATTTGTCTTTGCTATTCCTTTAGCGGATTGCCTGGAATGCACACCGCATTCTAATGTACTGCATATTCGATAATAAAACGTATCTTGTTCTTCTCTTTTGTGGAAAAGTTTTTGTTGTGTATTTGTTTTAAGTTAGGAGGATATTTTGCTTTTCTTCTGTTTCCCCAAAGGGCCCAAAGGTCATGCCATAGACTGTACAACAAAAAGATACAGCCTCAGTTCTTCATAACTGCCTATGAAAAACTGAGAGCAAGTTTGAAGAAAAGATCCAGTATGAAAGGACCAGCAGACATAGCAGGATGCCAGAACCTGCTTAGAAATGTTGGCCATGGGCATGCATAGGTGGCTGAGTTGGTTAAGAGCTGCCTTTGGTTCGGGTCATAATGCCAGGGTCTTGGAGTCTAGGCTCACATCCTTTCCCTCTCCCTCTGCCTGTTGTTCTGACTACTTTTGCTCTCTATCTCTCTGTCAAATAAATAAAATCTTGAAAGAAGAAAGAAAAGAAAAGAAAGAAAGAAAGAGAAAGATAAAGAAAGAAAGAAAGAAAGAAAGAAAGAAAGAAAGAAAGAGAAAGAAAAAAAAGAAAGGAAGGAAGAAAGAAAGGAAAAGGAAGGAAGGAAGGAAGGATGGAAGGAAGGAAGGAAAGAATGAAGGGAGGGAGGAAGGGAGGGAGGGAGAGAAAGGAAAGGAAAAGAAAGAAATGCTGGCCACCAAGAAAATTCGGGGCGGGGGGGATAACCTAAAATAAAACAGGGACATTCTAATTAAATTTTAAGTTGTTCATAACTTCAAAACCTTCAGTGATTATATTTTAGAAGTGAAAAAAACTGAGCTAAAATGCAATATGAAAGAAACTGGGAGAAGAAAAGGACACTAAAAAATACTATCATTAGCTTAATCCAAGTTCTTTTTTTTTTTTTTAAAGAGTTTTTATTTATATGACAGAGAGAAACACAGCCAGAGAGGGAACACAAGCAGGGGGAGTGAGAGAGGGAGAAGCAGGCTTCCCACCAAGCAGGGAGCCCACCCGGGTCTCAGGGATCATGACCTGAGCAGAAGGCAGTCGCCCAACCAACTGAGCCACCCAGGCGCCCCTAATCCAAGTTCTTAAACAAGGTGTTGGTGCCAAAAGATAACGTAATTCCCCACCAACAGTCCTATGACTTCAGGAAGAGGTCTACTTCCATTGGCTCCCAAAGGACAAAATATCCCTGGATTACATCTAGGTAAGTCAGCATAGTCTACAGATGATAAATTGTAATTTAAAAATTTGAAAGGCCTAGAATCTTGTGTAAACAAGTTGGAACAACTGCTAACATTTTGAGGATAAGGAAAAGCATCTGGAAAATTTGGGGGGTTTTCATCATAGGGCAAAACTAGCATACTGTGAAATTGTCTAAGCTATAAACCAAGCACTCATGAACCCGGTAGTAAGACCATGGCAACTACAACTTAGCCTTGTTGGCAAGATCTCTAGGTATTTTGCATACTATTTGAAAATAGGACTGACCCCTAACTATCTCAGTAAGGAGTGGCGGGAAGTGGTAAGTGGACTTTGAAAGAGAGATTGTGGAGTTCCCATTAACATAAACAAGTGCAAGCTGCATGATTAATTATGAAAATGTGAAAAGATGTATTTATACCTCAGGTAGGTCACATTAGTCATGTAGGTGAAAAACTCCAACCAAATCATAATTCTCTGTTGCCTCCCAATATATCTTACTTTGTTTCCTGTTGGCATGTTTTGCATATTTCCTGCTCACTCATAATCCCTTGTAATAGGTAGATCATACCTGACAATAAAATTTAATATTTAGATTTTTAGAATTTAAGAACTTTAAGGAACTTTAGGAATTGTCTATCCTGCACTTCTCAAATTTTATTAGAGACTCTTTTAGGTGCTCCGTAGACATGGATATTCCCAGCTCCCTTTCCTGAAGATTATGATCCTATAAAGGAAGCCTGAGATTTATATTTTTGTAAATATACCTAGTAATTCTTTTTTTTAAGATTATATTTATTTGTTTGACAGAGAGAGAGAGAGAGAGAGAGAGAGAGAGAGAGAGAAATCACAAGTAGACAGAGAGGCAGGCAGAGAGAGAAGGGGAAGCAGATTCCCCTGAGCAGAAAGCCTAATGTGGGGCTCCATCCCAGGACTCTGAGATCATGACCTGAGCTGAAGGCAGAGGCTTAACCCAGGCACCCCATACCTAGTAATTCTTATCATCAGAGATATATAAGGAAAAGATGACCAAGTCCAAATTCCTCTTTGTATACAGTGCCCTGCCCAAGGTTACACAGTATGTCTAACAGTAATGAATAGAACCTTAGAACCTTGTTTCCTAAAAAAAAAAAAAAAAAAAAAAAAAAAAAGAACCTTGTTTCCTTATAGGTCTCCTCTGGAAAGGAAGTTAACCTCTGTGAACTTCACTTTCACCCTCTGAGAATGAAGATGATAGGATCTACCTATTCATATTCTTTGAGAATTAATTAATATAAACTATGTAAGTCACTTGGTATATGATGCCTATGTGTTCCTCAAAGTCTAAGTGTAATGTTATGATCATTAATATGATCATTAATAGAGCATCACTACTAGGCAGAGTTATTGACATTTTCCTGTTTATAACATATTTTATTGTTTTTAATATTAATTTGTAATTAAACATAATAACATTAAAAATATTTTTATTTAAAAATTTGTTTGCAACTAGTCTTATTAATGCATATCTAGATTAGCTCTAATAATCTGCATTAAAAAACATTATGCAATAAACATTGTTATAGAAATATCTTTCTGCTTATTTGTGAGTCTATGTGTGAGAAACAAAATTTCTGGGTTTTTGCTATGTGTTGTGTTATAAAATATAGATGGGTATTGTCCATTGAGATTCAAGGTAGACACATTAATTTATACTTCCAATACTGGTATTTGAATGAGGCAATTACCCAAAACTGTAGCTAACACCTCTAGTTAAAATTTTTCATCTTTTGCAATTATGTACTTTGCTAAGATTTCCTTTGAAAATGATTTTGAATATATTTTAATATTATATTAGATCACTTGTTAGTTTTAAATCTATTTTTATCACCCAGTAACCCAATAAGGGATACTTCTCTTTATGTAAGAATAATATGCCTAATTCTCCATCTCATGGATTATTGCTTAAAACAATGTGAATGGATCAGGATGCTCATGATCAAAATTCTATTCTTTTCCTACTAAATTACCTAAGAAGGTAAAGAAAGGTGTGAAAGCAAGAATAAAATTTTAAAATAACATTAAGAATCAATTAATGATAGAATCAATTTTCTCATAGTATAGCATCAATTAAAATGGATTTTATTTTATTTTTTTTATTTTATCTTTTTTAAAATATTCTATTTACTTAACAGAGAGAAACACAGCCAGAGAGGGAACACAAGCAGGGGGAGTGAGAGAGGGAGAAGCAGGCTTCCCGCCGAGCCGGGAGCCCGATGTGGGACTTGATCCTGGGTCTCCGGGATCATGACCTGAGCCGAAGGCAGTTGCCCAACCAACTGAGCCACCCAGGTGCCCCATTAAAATGGATTTTAAAAGATACAAATGGGGGGGGGTGCCTGCATGGCTCAGTCAGTTAAGTGTCTGCCTTTAACTCACTTCAGGATCCTGGAGTCCTGGAATCAATCCGTACACTGGGGTCCCTGTGCAAAATAGAGCCTGTCTTTCCCTCTGACCCTCACCCCACTCATGTTCTCTCTACCAAATAAATAAATAAAATCTTTTTTAAAAAATACAGATTGTTTTTTTCTGGGTTTGCCTTATCTACATGACTCATTTTGTGTGACAGAAACATAGGAGAACTGCCAATATCTTAAGGAACTTAGCACTAGTTATCAGAGAAATTAGTTTGGTCCTAGTATTGAAAGACCATATGGTAAATTTGTTTTTATCTGTTTTCTACATGAATAAAGTTCTTGCTTACCAATGACTTACTTTATCATTAGTTAGTATGGGGACTCTGCCAATACATATCCATAAAATGACCAATGGACCAAATTCAGGGAACATTTGAATGGCTGACTGGGAATACCTTTTGGATCTATGCCACCCAAAGGTAATATTTTTGAGAAAATTTTGTTCACTGTCAAGCCATTATAAATTGAGGAAAGATTTTTACTGGGTAAAAATCTAAGAGTCAGGATATGGAAATACTGCTGTCTTTGAAACAGCTACAGGGTTTGTTCATTGTTATTAAAGTCCCATAAAAGAGAAAATAAGTAGGGGGGCTAAAGCCAGGAACCAGGAGATTGTAGTACACTGTACAGCCCTATTCCAACAGCCACTAAATCTCAGGAACTATTGATATATTATGAAATGTTGTATGGAAGTACCTTTTTTTTTTTTTTTTTTTTTTTTTTGGTACAAATCGATGAAAGGACTTGGCTCTGATCCCTGGACATCATATGAGACATAAAGAATAAAGGTGACATGTGAGTGCTGTCATTTGTAAGCTACAAATGAAAAAACAGAGGAAGTCAGTCACAAGAACTTATCTTAAGAAGGCTTTTACTGGCATCAGTTTAAAACTGAGTTTAGGCAAGATCTTTAAAGGCCTCAGTTGACATCAGGGTTACATAATCTGTTTTATTTGAGATGCAGAAAATATTTTATCATCTAACAAGTCAGATTTGAACACCCTTTAAAACATATATATTTAATAATATATGTTATTGTATACATATTATATATACTATATATTACTTTATATTTTATATATATTTTATATATTTTATTTATAATATATATATTTTAGAGGCTTTTTAGAGACATTCACTCAGGTCCACACAAATAATCTTTGTAAACCTAGAATAATCCCTCCGTAGAACCATTATAAAAATTTTATTATTTTTTTAAAATAACAAAAAAAAATTTAAATTTGTTTTGTTTTTAAATTTTACTTTACTTAAATTTAATTAACATATAGTGATTTATTAGTTTCAGAGGTAAAGTTAAGTGATTCATTGGTTGTATATAATACCCAGTGCTTATTACATCCCATGCCCTCCTTAATGTCCATCACCCAGTTACCCCAGTCCCTCTTCATACCACATCTTCTTCAGTCATTCATCTGTCAGTAGACGTTGGGTTCATCCCATAGTTTGGCCATTGTGGACATTGCTGCTATAAACATTGGGGTGAAGGTGTTCCTTTAGATCATTACATTTCTACCTTAGGGGTAAATTCCTTGTAGTGCAATTGCTGGGTTGTTGTAAAGAAGCTCTATTTTCAACTTTTTGAGGAACTTTCATACTCTTTTCAAGAGTGGGTGTATCAGTTTGCATTCCCATCAGCTGGGTAAGAGGGTTCCCCTTTTTCTGCATTCTCACCATTTGTTGTTTCCTGGCTTATTAATTTTAGCCATTCTGACTGGTATGAGGTGGTATCTCACTGTGGTTTTGATTTGTATTTCCCTGATGCTGAGTGATGCTGAACATTTTTTCATGTGTTTCTTGGCCATTTCTTGGAAATGCCTGTTCATGTCTTCTGCCCATTTCTTGACTAGATTATTTATTCTTTGGGTGTTGGATTTTGTAAGTTCTTCATAGATTTCGGATACTTTAAAAAAAAAATTTTTACCCACTTTGTTTTTCATTTTTTCCAAGTCTTCTTTTAAATTCCACTTAGTTAACATACAATATAACATTAGTTTCATGTGTACAGTCTAGTGATTCATCACTTACATACAATACCAAGTGCTCATCACAAGTGCCCTCCTTAATCCCTATCACCCATTTAACCTGTTCCCTGCCCACCTCTCCTTAAGCAATTCTCAATTTGTTCTCTGTGATCATGTGTTTTATGGTTTGCCTCTCTTTCTCCCCACTTCATCTGTTGTGTTTCTTGAATTCCACAAATGAATGAAATCATCTGGTATTTATATTTCTCTGATTGATTTCACTTAACATAACACTCTAATTCCATCCACATTCTGGCAAATGGCAAGATTTCATTCTTTCTTTTTTTATGGATGAGCAATATTCCACTATATATACATATCACATATTTTTTTTAAAGATTTTTTTTATTTATATGACAGAGAGAAACATAGCTAGAGAGGGAACACAAGCAGGGGGAGTGAGAGAGGGAGAAGCAGGCTTCCTGCTGAGCAGGGAGCCCGATGTGGGGCTCAATCCCGGGTCTCCAGGATCATGACCTGAGCCGAAGGCAGTTGCTTAACCAACTGAGCCACCCAGGCGCCCCGACATATCACATCTTTATCCATTCATCAGTTGACAGACACTTAGACTTTCCATGATATGGCTATTGCTGATAAGGCTGCTTTAAACATCTGGGCTCATGCATCTCTATTAATCAGTATTTTTTTAACCTTTGTGCAGAGACCTAGTAGTGCAACTGGTGGATCATAGGACATTCCTATGTTTAACTTCTTAAGGAAACTCCATACTGCTTTGCAGAGTGGCTGAACCAGTTTGCAATCCCACCAAGAGTATAACCATTTTAACAAAGTGCTGGAATTTTGAAGGAATCTGTGAGAATGTGCTTTGGTTTTTTCTATCTGCAAGAATAGCTTAAGAATCTTTGTATTTTTTATAGACCCCAGAATACTAGAAAACATAGCAATTAACTGTTCTTTGAAAATTTTGGTAAAACTGAAAAGTTTGGGGGCACCTGGGTGACTTGGTCATTAAGCATCTGCCTTTGGCTCAGGTCATGATCCCAGGGTCCTGGGATCAAGCCCCAAATAGGGCTCCCTGCTCCACGGGAAGCCTGCTTCTTCCCCTTCCCATTCCTTCTGCTTCTGCTCCTGCTCTCGCTGTCTCTCTTTGTCAAATAAATAAATAAAATCTTAAAAAAAAAAGAACTGAAAAGTTTATAAAAATGTTCTTACATTCGCCTTTTTTGTCTTCCTGTGTTTTCATTTTTGACCATAAATAATGCTTTTAACGATTATATACCTATGGCATAGTTATGACATACTTATGATACAGTATGGCATCTGTATTTTCCTACAGAAAGTGTTTTCCAATTGATTTGAAATTAATGGACCAAATTGTGTAATATTCCTAAAAATATTGTTTTTCCTCATAATTACATACCTTATTTTTCATAGTTGTGTTTGTTTTTTCCTCTAGTTAATTTCTCTAATCTAATCTTCTAATTTTAGAAAATTCATTTATTGTTTTAGCTTTACTGTTCAAGTCTACTGGTTGTATATGTTTTCTTTTAATATGTTTTATGTGTTATGTTATGTAGTGAGAACATATAAACCCAAGAAAACAGCCAGGTAGAACTTTAGGCACTAGAATTAATTTTACTGAAAATACATAGTCTACAGACTGTAATTACAATTGCTAACAGAATTTCTCTCTCTCTCTAAAAATGTATTTTACCCTAGAAACACTAAACTTATTTTTTTAAAGATTGTATTTATTTATTTGACAAACAGAAACACACCTAGAGAGGGAACACAAGTGGGGGGGATGAGAGAAGGAGAAGCAGACTTCCTGCTCAGCAGGGAGCCCATTGCAGGGCTTGATCCTAGGATCATGACCTGAGCCAAAAGCAGATGCTTAATGACTGGGCCACCCACAGGCATCCCATGGAAACACTTAACTTTTACAGTAAAACACTTTGTGAAAGTAAATAGATTTTTAATGTAATTATTACCTATTAATATAAAGTTTGCTGTTGATATTTCCCACACATTATTATTGAGTGTAAAAAATAAGAATCATAAATACTACAAGGTAAACATCATATGTTACTATTTACATGCTATTGCTGGCGTCAGTGAAGTGTGTGTGTGTGTGTGTGTGTGCGTGTGTATGAGAGAGAGAGAGAGAGAGAGAGAGAGAGAGAGAGAGAGAGAGAGAGAGAAAATATACATAGTACTCCTAGAATGTAACTACTACACACAGGAAAATATTAACTCATGGATGAAAATGCTTACTAAATAACATTATGTTTCAATAAAAGAAATCTTAAAATAAGATATGGTAGCTCATTATAGAATTTGGAAAATTCAGTTAATATCTTGTACAAGTTATTGTGGAATTTAACACAATTATTTCTAAAATTTCTCATTGTGTTGATACTGAGACCCTCCCACTAAGTCCACAAAGGTTTGTTTGTGGATTTTTTTGCATTTGAAACTTTTTCCCTAATAAGGTGGCCCATGTAAGAAAGGGAATTGTAGGGTTAGGTACAACACATTTGCAGTGCAGGAAAAGAAATGCTAACTCGCTTTCTTTAATTCTGACTATTTACTTATCTCTCATCAAGTTTATGGAGTAACCTGTCTGTTTTTTCCACATCTTTATAATTCTTATAAAATAACTACATTAATTAATCCCCAAAGAAAAAAATAAAATTAGTGTAGTATTCATAGAATGGTATTTGAT
This sequence comes from Spilogale gracilis, assembly GCA_004023965.1. Taxonomy (NCBI): domain Eukaryota; kingdom Metazoa; phylum Chordata; class Mammalia; order Carnivora; family Mephitidae; genus Spilogale; species Spilogale gracilis. Next base: position 54,416 of record PITA01011643.1, on the reverse strand, counting down.
TTCTGCTATTCTAGGAAGCTCTTTATTCTTTTCCTGAAACATGACAAGCCTTACCCACAAATGGCTAGAGTTATTGCTATACTGTAGCAAAATAAATCTCTTTCCTCCATCCATGTTCAGCACAGCAGAAAACATAAAATAGATAGTATATAAGAAACAAAATATAACTTCATAATAAAAAATGTGAAAAAGCTTTTGATGTAAAATAATGTGTTATAATATTTCTAATTAATCTCTTTGTGATAAACTATAATACTATATATTAAGAAAATCAAGAGAGTACCTAGTTTAATTCTCATGTTAGGAAACATTATATGTTACATTTTTAAATATATTAATTTTCTGTTAAAAATTATTTATGGTGTTAAAGAATGTAAAACAACCACTATGGTAAGACTTGATGGGGAACTAAAGAATACTTTATGGCTTCCTCTACTTTTCCTCATGCATTTTCATATCTTGGAAATTCATTCTTTCTGTCTCTATATGTACAATAATCTCCCTCTTATATTTCTCTACTTATTTCTCAAGCCTTGCCTTAGAATATACTGGTTTTGTTTTTGACTCTCCATAAATATAATCTGCTATTTCATTAGGTATACTTACAAATGTTTTCAAAGAAACTCTGGCATAATACAGATTGTTTTGTGCTTATATACACATATGGATATGTATAATATATAATATAAGCATATCTATGTATACATGTATTTTATGTGTCTTGCATGTTTCACAATTAGCTTCTTGTGCACTGGTCATGCCCTACTTCAGATTACCAACACATGTCATACTGTTTAAAATGCTGCATTCACTCAAAACATGCTAGTTGTGAGTACAACACTGAATTCATTCTCCTTTAAGAAACTTTGAAACAAAGGAATGATGGTAAATTTATCACAAGAATTTGTCATGACAAGTATTTGAATAACAAGCATTCCACACTGACAAGTTATACCCATAGTGGTTTATAGTGCAAACTGAAAGATCTTTATGGGATATTAGCAAGTGGTAATTTGGTTCACATTACTTAACAATGTGTTGGAACTATGAAAACAAAGTACAATTTTGTCTTGATGACTACGGAACATTGGGGAATTGACATACTAAAGTGCTCTCTGGCAGTCATATGGTTTCTAATGACAGCCTCCCCACAGGAATCTTCTGTTTATGAAAACAGCTATTACTATTCACAGTTGTTGTAGCTCATGCCAGCCCAGTGAAACTTGAGAATGTTGTAATCAATGGTAATTGAAACTGCTAATAACATTAAAATTTAATTTGGGCAAAGGTGTCAGACACCAGTGCTTTAATATATCTCTTAGCACATTGCTGGCACCTGCTAAACATCCAGGTATGTTAATAAATAAATGCTGAATCGGGTAAAAAAAAAACAATTCAGCAAGGAAAATAATATAAAACTCATCAATTTCCTCCCCAGATGCAAGAGCACTGAAACAAAAATTGTTATATTGTAGTAATTTAACAGAATGAATGAATCAGGAAGGAGGGTACAATATGTTTCTACATGAAAATAAAACAGACATGATGAAATAGGATTGGGACCATGAAAAATATATATTAGAATTAACTATTTTCAATCTTATATCCAAAAGGATCTAGTTTATTATAATAAATTTATTATTTATTGTATTCAGAAATTTTATTTTGGTATATTCTCATTCTTTTGCTCTCATTCTCTCTGTCTCTGTCTCTCTCCTCATAATGATAGCATACGTTTTTGAGTTCTACTTTCAAAAATCAGTATTATATAATAAGCATGTTTGCATTTGCTGAAAACAGTTAAATTTAGCAATAGTAAAACAAAATCAAGAAAACATTTTCTCTAGAATATAATCAATTTAATTAAAATTTTACTTTGAGGTAATTGTAGATTCACATGCAGGTTTGTAAAACATAATACAGAGAATTCCTGTATATCCTATCCTCAACCTTTCTCAATGATAAACCTTAATATAATAAATATATATAATAAAACATCACAACCAGGATCACAGAACGGTAAAGACACAGAATATTTCCATCAGAAGAATTCCTAATGTTGCCCTTTATAGCCCCCCTCCATAATTCCTGGCAACCTTGGATTTTCTGTAATTTTACCTTTTCAGAAATGTTATATAGATGGAATTCAACTTTAGGTGTTTGTTTTTCCATTCAGCATTACTACCTGGAAATCAATCCAGGTTTTTCTGTGTATCAATAATTATTCCTTTTGATTTCTGAACAGTATTCCAGAGTATGGCAATACTCTGGTTTATTTAACTATCAACATGTTGAAAGCTATCTGGGCTGTGTCCAAAATTTGGCCTTTACAAATAAAGCCCTTTATGTACAGGTTTTCTGTGAATATAAGTCTTCATTTCTCTAGAACATATATCAAGAGTGCAATTACTAGGTTATTTGGTAGTCAGATATTTAGTTTTATTTTTAAAACTGCCAAATTAATTTCCACAGTGGCTGTCCCATTTTATGTTTCTACAAGCAAGGTATCAGTGATCCAACCTCTTTATATTCTTGTCACATTTGGTAGTGGCACTATTTTTTTTAAATTAGAATCCTTTTTCTGGGTTCTCTTTCTCACTTCATTAATATATCCGTCTACCCATAAATATACACTGCCCTGACTGTAACAGCTATGCAAGCCTCAAAAATGAATAGACTGATTTCTCTCACTTTTTAGTCTTTGATAAATATCTATATTTCCTCTGCTTTTCTATATGTCTTTTAGAAGAATCTTAATGATATATCTAAGAATTCTTTTTGAAATTTTGACAGAAATTTTGTCAAAATACCTATCATGTGGAGAAAATTGTAATATTTACTATGTTTACTCCAATCCATTAACAAGATGTCTCTCCTTTAGGCATTTTATTTTTTTCATTATCACTGTTATTTTTCAGCATAAAATACTGTATATTTTTGAAATGAGTTCTACACCCAACATGGGATTGAACCCATGACCCCAGGATCAAGAGTCCCTTGCTCTACTGACAGAGCCAGCCAGGTTTCCCAAGTGCTATACATTAAAAAAAAATACTTACAGGGCTCCTGGGTGGCTCAGTCTGTTAAGCATCTTCAGCTCAGCTCATGATCTCAGGGTCTCAGGATTGAGCCCTGCATCAAGGCTCCCAGCTCAGTGGGAGTCTGCTTCTCCCTCTCCCTCATGCTCTCTCAAATAAATACAATCTTAAAAACAAAACAAAACAAAACAAAACAAAAAAAAACCCTTATACCTAAGTCTTCCATTTTTAAGCTATTGTAATTAGTATATTTTAAAATTTTGAGTAAATATGCCCATTGCTGGTATAGAAATACTGATTTTTATAATATCTATCATATCCTACAACCTTTCTGAACTCATTTATTATTATCTAGGACTGTTCTTTTTAAGATTCCTTGGGATTTTCTTCATAGACATTCATGTCATTTAAAAATGGGACGGTTTTATTTCCTCTTGCAGTCTGTATGTCTTTTATTTCCTTTTCTTGCCTTACTGCACTGGCTAGATCTTGCAACATAAATAGGAGTGGTGACAGTGAACATTATTGCCTTGTTCTTGATGAGGGAGAAAGCATTAAGTCTTTCATATGTAAATATAACATTAGCTACAGGTTAATTACAGATGTCCTTTATCAGGTTGAAGAAGTTCTCATTACTCCTGTTTTTCTGATAGGCTTAATCATGTTGAATTTTGTCAAATGCTTATTTTGCATTGATAGCATCATGTGATATTTCATCTTTAGTCTATTAAATTAATGGATTACATCAATTAACTTTCAAATATTGAAACAGTTTTCAAGTCCATATAAACCCTACTTGGTCATGATGTATATATTTTTTTAAATATTACTCATTTGCTAATATAGCAGTTAAGGTCTATATTCATGGAGGAATATTGGTCTGTAGTTTTATTTTTGGTACTCTTTGTCTGGTTTGGGTATCATATTAATAATAGAGTCATAAAATAAATTTACACATTTCCCTCTTCTATTTTCTAGAACTGACAATGTAGAATTGATGTTAATTCCTCTTTAAATCTTTAGTATAATTCTCCAGTGAAACTATCTTGGACAAGACAAATGGTTCTGCATATTTGCAAATTAAACTTTTGATTTCCTTAGTAGTTATAGGGCTATTCAAGTATGTAACTTTAAACTGCGTGAACTATGGTAGAGTTTTTTAATAATTGGTCTAGTTCAACCTAAGTTGTGTGAAGAGGTGTCCATATTATTTCTCTTCATGCACTTTTGGTGTCTGCAAAATCTAGAATGTTCTCTGTTGTTTCATTCCTTATACTGGTAATTTGTGTCTTTTCTCCCCCCCCCCCCCATATTAGTCTTGTTAGAAGTTTTCAATTTATCAGTATTTCCAGGGCTCCTGGGTGGCTCAGTCAGTTAAGCAGCTGCCTTTGGCTTGGGTCATGATACCATGGTCCTGATATTGAGCCCTGCTTTGGGCTCCCTGCTCAGTGGGAAGCTTGCTTCTCCCTTTCCCACTGCCCCTGCTTATGTTCCCTCTCTTGCTATGTATTTGTCTAATGAATAAATTTTAAAAATCTTTAAAAAATATTTTCAAAAAACCAGCTTGTTATTTTTTTAAAGATTTTTTAAATTTATTTTTCAGAGAGAGCGAGAGAGCACACACAAGAGCACAGGCAAGGGGAGTAGCAAGCAGAGGGAGAGGGAGAAGCAGACTCTCCACCTGAGCAGGGAACCGATGCATGGCGCAATCCCAGAACCCTGGGATCATGACCTGAGCCTGAAGGCAGATGTCTAACCAACTGAGCCACCCAGGCATCACCCAACTTCTTATTTTTTCCGAATATCTTTCCATTTTTAACTTCACAGATTTCTACAATCTCCAATAGTTCTCCTTTTCTGCTTTTTTGTGTTTATTTTGCTCTTCTATTTCTAGGTTCTTGAGGTGGGCAGTGTGATTATTGATACTCACTGAGACTTTTCTAATGAAGTCACTTAGTGCTGTAAATTTTCATCTCAATACTCTTTTACCTGAATTCAGAAAATATGTTATATTTTCATTTTTATAATTCTATTTTGATTATATTATCTCTATTGAATTTGAGTCTCTGTATAATTTTTTAGTGGTGTTCAAGGTATTATAAAAATAATCATCATATTCCAGTATTATAATTTTTGTTTCACTCATTAGATGTAATTTAAAACTCAAGAAGAGAGGAAAATGTATTACATTAATCCACATTTTGTTTACCATATTCCTTCTTGATGTTCCAAGTTTCCTTCTTTTGTTGTTACCTGTTTAGAGAATTTCCTTTGGACAGATAGAGAGACAGTCCTTTGTAGAAAGATCTTTATTTTTCTTCCTCTGAGAATGTCTTATTTACCTTTTATCCCTGATTCATATTTTCACTCAAAATAGGATTCTGGGCTGACAGGGTTTTTGTTGGTTTCTTATGCCTCAGAATTTTAAAAATATTATAGCACTTCATTTTTGCCTCCATGGTTTCTGGCAAAGAAAAAAAAATCTGTCATTCGAGCCATTCTTTTTTCTACCAGCAAGGTGTCATGTTTTTTCCCGTTGTTTTCAAGTGTCTTTATCTTTCATTTCTAGAAGTTTGACTATAATGTGTCCAGGTATGGATTTCTTTGGATAGCTCCAGTTTTTTTATTGAACTCAGATTCTTCAAACTGTAAGTTTATTTATATATTTATTTATTTTATAAGTTTAAGAAGTTTCCAGTCATTTCTTCAACTTAACTTTCAGGCCCACCCACTCTCTCCTCTTCTTTCAGGCATGGTGATGAAACAAGTGGCAAATCATTGTTTTAATTGAACAAGTCCCTGAGCCTCTGCTATTTTTTTAATCCATTTTCTCTCCCTCTTGCTCCTGTTGGGTAGTTTCTATTCTCTCTCTAAGTTTACTGATTCTTTCCTATTTCTCCTTCATGCTTCTATCTTTGAGCTTACTGATTCTTTCTTATGTTCTGTCCATTCTGCTGCAAAGCCTATTCATTGATGTTATTTCTCTGTTTATTTTTTAATTCTAAAATTTCCTTTTGATTCTTCTTTATGTCTTCTAATTTGGTGTAGAGCATTTATTTCTCTGTCCAGACCTTCTATTTTGTTTGTTTTTTGTTCATATTTTCGCATTTAATAATTTTTTAAAAAGATTTATTTATTTTAGAGAGAGAGAGACAGAGAGTATGAGAGGGAGAGGGAGAGAGAGATAAAACCTCGAGCATACTCCATGCTGAGCACAGAACCTGCCACTGGGCTTGGTCTCATGACTCTGAGATCACAACATGAGCCGAAACCAAGAGCCAGGCTAAGAGTTTAAAGATTATTGGTATGTTGAGTGATCTCGGGTTGAAACCTGATCACTTTAGGTAGTGTGTTATGAGATTGTGGTTTGTATTTAAACCTGTTTTAGTTAGCTTCCTCTGACACCACACCAGCAAGAGAAAAGGCATGTGTTGCCTCATTAATTTCAGATAGGCATAAAAGCCCAGGTTCTCCTCCACTGACACCTAACGCAGGGCCCCATTACTCCTGAGTAGGGATGGGGGTTCTACCTTTCCGTTAGGTCTCCACTGATATTTCCTCTGTCTTAGATGGCTCAAAGTGCTTTCTTACTGTTCTTCATACATGTTCACAGACACTACAGTGAGTTCTCTTTCCCACCTAGCTAGTATTAAAGTCCAAATGCCCTACTTAATCTTCTATAACATCACTCTTCAAGACTTTTAGTTGTACTTAATTACAGGAATAGGTAAAATTCTATTCCTAGAAGTAGAAGTCTACATAATTAACTTTAATAATCATTATATATCTACTTTTTGTTTTGAAAGCATTACTCTGTCTGAAAGTAATATGATTCTAACCTGTTTTGTCAAGATTCCTTTCTGGTTCCAATTGTGGATCCATTATCAAGCTTCCTCTCAGATAGTTTAAGAAATCAAGTATTATTATAAGTGTACATTTGACTCACCATCATTTTGCCTCAAGTTTTTGCCCTTTTTCCCCTCTAGAAAGATTGAAAGGTAACTATAACTTCCCATTACTCATCCTTGATCCCTCCTTCTTAAGTTAGAAATTCCTGCCATTTTGTGTTCTTAAAATACATGGACTAAAATTAATGTCCTCTTCTGGGAAAAAAAAAAAAAAAGTAGTCCTCCTCCATCTCATTAGAAACAGATTCTAAGATTGATGAAACAACTCAGAACATTTTCTTTTTTAAAAAAGTGTATCCCTACTTTGTACTTTGCTTTCATCTTTCTAGCACATTCCTAATATATAACTATTAATTGAGCAAAATAAAGTACTGCTTACATGCTAATTATCAATCTTATGAGAAAGATTACATATTTCTTTAATTTACTTCAGATCTGCTTCCTATAATTGTATTTGTATTTACCTGTATTTATATATGTTTAATTATATAGTTACCTAACATCTACCTAACATAGAAGAAAAAACATTGACCAACACATTAAAAAATATAGGGGTACCTGGGTGGCTCTGTCAGTTAAACATCTGCCTTTGGCTCAGGTCATGATCCCAGGGTCCTGGAATCAAGTCCAGTATCTCCCCCTCCAACTCGCCCTGCTTATGTACTCCCTCCTTCTCTGTCAAATAACTAAATAAAATATTAAAAAAATAAAAAGCAAATATAACCCAAATTAGTGGACATTTTCAAGGAAAAAAATAATGTCCTCTAGCTAATTACAAATGTTGAAGAGTTCAATGAGAAGTCAGGCACAAGATATAAAACAATATAAGGTGCTCCAGAAAACCTAAATATCTAGTCTTGGGACAGAAAAAAATAATTATTTCACAGAAAAAAACAAGATGAAGATTATTTTACTAGGTGCCAAGGTAACGTTTCCAGTTAACAACAACAGCAACAAAATCACAGAGCATTTTTATTTGGTTTTTGTAATGCTTCATTGAAAAATTTTTAAGATAATTTTTCTGATCATATTCTAAAATAGTATTTTGATACTTGCCAGAAATTTTGATAATAGTATAAATGATATAATGTTCCTTATGTTCTCAAACTTACACGCAGTAGTAGTTTTTGTCTCCTGTAAAATTGGCCAACCTTGATTTCTCATGTCTGGAACTAGTATCACATAGTACATAATATTTAGCAGTTATTCGATCAGAAATCTTAAAATTTTCATATAATCTTGATATGTTCTGTCTCTTCTCTATTTCTAGATCTATTAGTATATGGCAAAATTTTAGTAATTGGGGTTACAATAGCCATAAATGTTTTCTCTTTAAGGCAATGTGTCCCAAAATTCAGAACTATAGATTAAAGAAAATAATAAAACTTACTGCTGCACAAAAAGTTCAAATATATGGAAATGTTATAACCCTATATTTAGAAATATCATTTACACCAATATTACCTCTGAATTATAGTACTGGCAGATTTCAAATAACTTTGTGTCTTCTTTCTCTGATTTTATTTCCATATAATTGATAAAAAATGATTTCCCTTTGAATAAAAGATACATTATCTGTTTTCAAATTAGTGCATTTCTTGATTTCATATAACCTTTCTGCTACCCAGGGAATAATATATTAAAGCTTTTGACTGTATCTAGTAATTTCATTGCTCTGATGGTGTGAAATACATACCACCCAAATTCCTACTGGGTGAACTCTTTGTTCTCAAGATGTTTATGTTCTTTTTCCTTCCACTGAAACTGGAAAATATTTCTATGACAGATTCATACCATCTACACAAAACTGAGCTTCTAACAACTCCTACCATGTAATTTCTTTTAGTTATATGTATATAAGGAATATTTCTTCCTAATGTTGGTTAAAAAAAGAGAAAGGTACCATTCAGAAATACACTATGAGTTGCAATATTTGCAAGGTTACTGATTGAACTGTAAACTTACATATTTCAAAAGTAACTAAAAGTATAAAAGAGAGGTGACTCCTCACTCATCTCATGAATTTATCCAATTTCTTAGTATCACAAAATACATTCAAATCTACCCTTTATGCTGCTGCTATACATTACACTTCTTCTCAAAGTCCTCTCTGTTGTATGTTTTCATATAGAACAGAACCATAGGCAACGCAGTAATACCAAATCATCCAGTATGTACCAAAGAGCCACTGTAAGCCAGAACCTCCTCAAGTTTAGGAAAGAAGGCAGGATCAATTTTGGACAATAAACTTATAAATGAATTATACCATCTGAATTTTTGCCTTCATTCTCACAGGCTGCTCTTTCGAGCTAGGAGAAAGCAGAGAGTGAAAAGGACAGGCTTTAATAATATTGTTGTATTAAGACTGTAGCTGATGGGCACCTGGGTGGCTCAGTGGGTTAAAGCCTCTGCCTTCGGCTCAGGTCATGATCTCAGGGTCTTGGGATCGAGCCCCACATCAGGTTCTTGGCTCAGCAGGGAGCCTGCTTCCTCCTCTCTCTGCCTGCCTCTCTGCCTACTTGTGATCTCTCTATCAAATAAATAAAATGTTAAAAAAAAAAAAGACTGTAGTTGGTGTGCGTGTGTGTGTGTACGTGTGTGTGTGTGTGTCTCTGTGTGTGTGTGTGTGTGTTACTCCACTTCAAACCATCTCTCTCTTTGGGTTTAGCATCCCAAAAGATTCAGAGAGCCAGTGTGGTATAGAACACTTACCAAATTAATGTTATACAAACTAAATGTGTTGCCATCTTGCTTTATGGCAGCTAGTCATCCAGAGCCTTAGTTTCCTCTGATTTTAAATAAATTCTCTTAGTGGTTATCGGTTTTAGCTGGCCAACTTCCTGCTCTAACACAACCAAACTACAGAAGAGACATCCATTAATAACCTACTTGAGAAAACTGGCATTTATAATGGATAGAGGCTAAGAATTTCCCCTCCTTCTTTTCCTGGGCTGTCTCCTTCCTCCATGTTGATAATAGCTGGGTTAATTGCATCCTTGTCTTATGTAACAAAACAACAACCAACCAAACAAACAAACAAACAAAAAATAACAACAAAAAAATCCAACTCTGAAGTCTTGAGGTTTATGTAATGGGCACGGTTTTTTCATATATGGAAGGGATCTTTGAATCTAAGATATCATCTATTCCAATATCCTAACTTTATAGGTTAATAAGTTGAGACCATAAAAACCAGAACTATTTGAACAAAAAATGGCTTATAACTAAAACTGAATTCCCTGTCATTAACATATTTTGTTTTATATTAATGTATTTTTATGAAAAATCATAGAGATTTAGATTTTTAAAGAAACGTTAAAATTAATGGCAGCATATGTTTATTAATCAAACATGCATGTACATTTCATATTCAACATGTATAAAGTCCTAACGGGTTGCATTATTTGGATTAAATTATTGAGCATTAACTTTTCCCTCCAATCCTACAGCCATATGCTGAAGGGCAAGGAAAACACACCTGGGGAAAGCCCACATCTAACTCATTTTAGCACACCTGCTTGGTTCTTTCTACTTACATGCCCTATATTCCTGCTGACTGCAATTTTACTAATCCTCTGACCTCATAAAGACTGCCAGGGGCTGGCATGCGTGAGCAGCATGAAATCAAATGTGCCATATTGTTTAGCATCTGTTCCTAACTCCCCACGAAGTTTTCCTTGCAAACAGCACAAGGCTGTCAGCTTCGATCAGCTTGGTATAGAACTCCACTAAAATGCATGAGTCTTCATCTAGGATTGCTCTTCACATGATCACACCTACACATGGGGCATCTCGGTATACAATGCAGAGATTTAATGTTAATATGCCCATATTACCAAATGAAAAATCCCCTTTTACCCTAATATTTGTATGTGTTTCATGAGATCTGAGTGTTAAATATAGCTCCTGGGATGGATAGCACAATTTTAGCAACTACTGTGTGTGTATCTTTCTTCTTGAAATGCTTTGCTTGAGGCTTTAAAACACTCTTTTGACTTCAATTCCTTAAGCATCCCCTTAATCTCATCTTCATTGCAGACAATAATAAAATTTAAATATATTAATGTTCCTTTGTAGAAACATTTGTAATGCATGCTGAGATTGGATCTTTTCAGTTTCCTATCAGGAATGGTAATTCAGGAAAAGTTATTTTATAAACTAGGAATACATAAGTGTTGCATAATAGGCAATGCCTGATTTTAGGCTTCCTACCTATAAACACATTTAAATATTTAAACCTCCTTAATCTCTCAAACGCTTAATCTGAAAGGTTCTAAATAAATAGCTCCGCCTTTCTCAGTACACAAAAACATTCATTTGCATATTATATATTATAGATAATCATTTGAACTCCATAATAATAACATGCTGGTTCTTAAGCTATCCAAGGAAAAAGTAATTATGAAGATTAAAGAAACTATTTTATTAACCTAAAACACAATACTGCCTTTTCTTCTTCTAATCAGTCTCAAAATATCAGTACTCTAATACGTTTTATTTGCTTATAACTTACAACTTCTCTCAAATCATTCAATAATAACACTATTATTTCTAATTTAAAGTTTTATGTGTTCTTTTTTTTGTCAAAAAATCATTTGACTCTGTTTGATCCATGTTTCTATATATTAGCAGTTTAAGTTGAATTGATCAAATATTTTTGAGCATTTCAGCCCTTCACACCCACATTTTAAAGCACCCTTGAATGTCCAGTATTTCACAAATATCATTTAATCATTTCAATCATATCATTTCAATATTCAGATACAGAAGTGCTCTTGTGACTTCTTTGAAGGGACAATGAGGTTGGCATACAACTGTAAAACTGTATGGTGCACCAGTGAATATTTAATAATGAAAATGAGTCATCAAAAATAGTTGAACTGTTCTGATTTATGTTAAAACATGTCCCTTAATAATATTTTAGTAGTACTTGAATGGCAATAACATTGCTAAGAATATGCACTTATATGGAAAAATTAATTTCTTTGGCCATAAAGGATAAGAGAAGTTCTACTACATGCATATAGATGTGTCCTATATACATCTAAATTCCACAGTAGCTGGAAGTCTACAAGCTTATATATAAAATATAAGAATCTTGAAACAACCCTGACAATGAAGTAGAGTATACAAAGAATGGGCACAATGATAATGAGTAGGAATCTAATGTATGTCAATTAATAGATTATCCTCTCTTTTTCTTTTACTTCCCAGTTCCAAGTATTTATACTGTTTTCTTCCTTCCTATTTACACTCTAAATCACATCCAAAACCTCTAACCAGCATAATTTACAGCTACTAGATGAGTCTAGTTACTAGATCCAATAATGCCATTAATAATCTTGTATACAAGGAAGCTAAAGGTTAAATAAACTTAGAAGGTAGAAGATATTGGGATCCCTAAGAAAGAATTTACTAGGCCCCATGAAACCAGCACTAAATTAATATCACAATTAAAACTCTAGTATAAAACTTGATTTAAAAACACAGTGAATTTTATCACAGAAATGAATAAATACAGAAGCAATTACTTTGTTTCAATAAAAAATATTTTCCTCTAGAAAACAATATATGTTAGTAATCTTTCCAAGTAAGTTTTGATTAAAGTTTAAGGGACACATTGAAAATATTGTGGAAATATCTTAATGGCATTATATAAGAGCCCTAGAGACTCACATATGCCTAAGTGTCCAAGGTACAGCACTAAAAAGCAGGTGTCCAGATCATGTAGAAGAAAATTATTTCTGCCCCAGAATTTGAAGAAAAAATTTGACACTGCAAGAGCATATTTACTTTTAAGCTGCAGAAGGTTGTTAGAATAAACCTTCAATTAAAGCTAACTGTATTACTAGCTGTTTTCAGTAGATAGTCATAGAGAATGCATGCCGACAGAGTAATCACCTCTTACCTCAGTAACTACAACAATTCAGTGGGCTAATAAGACAGATCTTGAATTGGCTCAAGATTTTAAAACTGTGGCATTTTGAAAGAAGAATCTGAGATGAAAGAAGAACTAATGGTTGTTAAACTTTGTGAAATCAAGTGGAGAGCATTCCCTCCACAGGGAAATAGTAAAGTAGAAAAATACAAGGGGAAACCAGTCATAAAGTAACTTATGGTGCATATTTGTAGTGTGTGTATGTGGACAGGAGTGTTTGCATAGAGTACAATAGAAGAGGAAGACTGAAGTATTCCCCTTAGATTGACTTCAAAAGCATGAAGTTCTGATTCATTAAGAATAATTTGAACAATATAATCCTCTTCGTTCACCTCAAATGTCAGATGATGTCATTTCACAAATAGCCCAATTTATAACTTTGGAGGACTGTTGGTTCCCATAACAAGCAGGCCAAATGATTTTTTCCCTATATGATAAAATATGCATTATTTTCTCCTCAAAATAGTACTGCTGTATATCGAGTTCATCCTAGTGAAGTTTGAAAGAAAGCCAAATGATTATTACATCTAAACTAACCCACACTAAAAGGTAAATCATAACTTATTTGGATTAATTAAAATATTAGTGAGGATCTCTTTTTAATTTTTAAACAGTTTATTTAACACAAGTTTACTGTTATTGATTCAGGTCAATCAAGTAAGCTTTTTTTTTAAATTTATATGCTACTAAGTAATGGGGAGGAGAAATATATTTAAAATATGCTCAGGGATTAGAAACAGTTAACTTAGAAAAACAAAATGAGTTTAGTTATCAGTTCAAAGAAACTCACAAAGACATAATTTTTTATCTCTTCATGCCAAAACTGATGGAATATAGCATGTGGAGAGTATTCCAATCCAAGGGTCAGCTAGACTCATTCATGTATCTAAATGAACTGCTTTATTGATCAATACATATTTTCTCCCCTTACACTACAGTTTTGATAGTTCTTTTTTAAACACATTAATCAAAAATATATCTCCTGTACAAATAATAATAATTACTGAATTAATTTGAATGTTTCTCAAAAAAGTTCCATAAAAATTTCTGTGCAACATATGGCTACATGGTCTTTTTTTTTTTAAGTTACCTCAGTGACTGAATGCTATCAAAGCAGAGTATGTCAGCAAAGCTCATGGAAGCAAAAAAAAATGAGAGCCAGTACAAAGAGAAAATGCAGCTGAGAAGTAACAGAACATGGATCATAGAAGCAAGGCTGGTGAGACAGCTTTTTCTGTCCAGAATGGGTGTTCACACAGTCAACCCATGAACACTATAGCAGCAGAATGAATAATGCAGTAAGACTAATGTGAGCAGGGCTAAACAGATCCAAAACCAGGCTGAGGGAATCAGGCTACTAGTGTCAGACACCATAGTTAAGATGTTGTGACCAGAGTAGTCCTGAAATGCCAGAGGAAAGCTACCCATTTGGAGATAGCAAAAACTACTAAGGAACAGAGAACACGTGTTGGTGGAGATGAATGAAGTAGGTGCATAGAGAGAAGCAGGGATTAAGTAGAGGCCTGTTAAAAAGATGGAAGAGAAGCTGTTTTCTAGAGCTGTTTTATTCCTGACTGTCCTATGCTCTTGAATTTTTAATATTTGAGATGAGATGAATGCCTTTTTTTCTTGTACTTTAAAGTTAAGTGTAACAACCATGAACTCAGCTTTAAGAACTGTCATCTTCCTTCTTTCATTCTTCTTTTCTTCATCTAATCAAAAAGTAAATATTTACTGGTCATTTAACAGATGAGGGCTACTTTCTAATAATAGGTAAGTAAACATGAAAAAGTTTTATTTCTGAGGTACTCACTCTTTCAGTACAGGAGATTGGTAAGCAAAGAGCTAATTATTGCACATGATGGAATAGAAGCCTAAATTTAAAATTGACCATTTTTTTTAAAGATTTTATTTATTTGACAGAGAGAAACACAGCCAGAGAGGGAAGACAAGCTGGTGGAGTGAGAGAGGGAGAAGCAGGCTTCCTGCCGAGCAGGCAGCCCGATGTGGGGCTTGATCCCGGGTCTCCGGGATCATGACCTGAGCCGAAGGCAGTCGCTTAACCAACTGAGCCACCCAGGCGCCCCTAAAATTGACCATTTTTATGTCTTTTCCAATATCTAATGAATATCATAAAATATTGACTATTTTAGGCTGATACTACTGACAGCCATTGAATTCTGAAATGTTTTCTCTGTCCATCTACCACTCTACACTGTTACAAATAAACAACAGAATTTAGCTTCAAAGACCAAATAAACTATTCTTAGTTATTTTATATGTAAAGCAGTAAAGTGAGACTAGCATATTTTTCTTAAGTAAATCCTTTGTTTTTGGTATTAATTAATTAATTAATTTATTTATTTTGAGAGAGACAGTCTTCAGTAAAACTTTATGACCTCTAGGTTTGCTCAGTAATATTCTGTGATTTGTGTTTGAGTTTAGGATCTAAACTTTGTCCTATAATTTATACCCAGTCTTAGGCATCTGCCTATGTACTAATTGTGCTGTTGGTGACTATACATAAACTGAAGCAACTGATTCACTTATGGTGACATAAAACAGTGGTTCAGGGCTCAAGCGACATCATTAAAATAAATGATTTAAATTTGATTACTTAAATTTCATTATGATTCATTCCAGGTGTTCTGCCTGGAAAGAAAACTAATGCATTTTAATTTTTTTTTAATTTTAAGCAATCTATGTAGATTGAAAGTTTAATACATTTCAATGAGTAAGAACAGAAATCTGTTTTTTTTCCTCCTATAAAACTCCTAGTTAGTTAGGCATCTAATAATAATTTTAAGAAAGTAAATGCAGTGGGTTATAATAGGAAAATAATCCATCAGTAGAAGAATGTAGAAGAATCACAGTTACCACTTGAGTAACAACAGACATTCTGTATTGTATTCCCTCTCCATATGAGCTGTAATTAAAATTATTCCATCTACCCAAAATAGTACTTAAACATGAGGGAAAGAAATCCTACTACAACTAACTTTGTTCTGAAGTGTCAAGTACTAATAATTTTTCTGAAAAGGGAAATATAATCTATTAGGATTATAAAACTAAACTTATTTTCCTTTTTTAAAAAACAGAGCTAACACAATGCTACATTAGTTTCAGATGTACAACATACTGATTCAATAAGTTTATGTGTTATGCTATGCTTACCACAAAGGTAACTACTATCCATCACCATACCACCCTATTACAATACCAAGGACTATATTCCCTATGCCATACCTTTATTCCTGTGACTTATTTATTCTATGACTGGAAGTCTGTACCTCCTATTCTCCTTCACCCATTTCACTCATCCCTCAACTGATCTCACCTCTGGCAACTATCAGATTGTTCTCTGTATTTATAGGTCCACTCTTTGTTTATTAATCTGTTTTGTGTTTTAGATTTCACATATAGGTGAAATCATATGGTATTTGTCTTTCTCTGTCTTATTATTTTTTAATTAATAACTATCAGATCACTGAATGTTTTCAGGATTACTCCACATTTGTTTAAGAAGAGTGTAGGGGTGCCTGGTGGCTCAGTTGGTTGTATTTGACTTCATTAGGTCATGATCTCAGGGTCCTAGGTTAGAGCCCTGCTTCTTCAGGCTCCTTGCTCAGTGGGGAATCTGCTTCTCCCTCTCCCCCTACCCTCACTCGTGCTTTCATTTTCTCTCAAATAAACAAAATATTTAATAATAAAAAAAGAAGAGTCCACAATGATAATGAAATTTCAAGATACTTTTGGGGACATTTGAAGGGATGTTCTAGAGGTAAAAAAAAAAATGCATGCATTGGATTAGATTACATTACAATAATCTAGGGGAAAGAAAAAGTCATGAAGATTTTCTAAGAGTAAGCAGTAAAATGGTTATGAAAATATTATCATTGGGAGAAGCTGGGTGAGGGGTATATGAGTATTCTAAAATAGTTTTACCTATTCTTGTGAGTCTTAAACAATTTCAAAATAAAAAGTTATAATAAACAAAATGATGACAGTAGAAAATAATTTTGACATATATCAGTTAAAAATTAACAGAACTGAAAAAATACAGTTAAACCTCAGTATTAATTCTTATTATCTTAAAAACAAACTCTTTGTCAAAATATCCTTCCATTTCTGCAGTTTATCCATAGTACACTTATGAAAAGTATGATATATATGAGTAGAGCCTATTTTTCTTGTTGAAATTATACCCTAATCTAATGGTATATTTCCATCCAAGGACTCAGTATCAAATAAATTATAGGCAAGAGTACCAATTCATCACATATGTCAATAAGAAAATATGCCCATGAAGTAAGTATAAAAAAATCATTAAATGATGCTCAAATTAGTTATGAAGTCAGATAAAATGACTAAAAAATAATTTTTTGAAGAGTCCTGTGTTATGAACATATAACATGCACCAGTATCAAGTACTGTCTAAATATGATCTAAATGTAAGGAATTGCTATTTTTTTTAAAGATTTTATTTATTTGACAAAGAGAAACAACAGCTAGAGAGGGAACACAAGCAAGGGGAGTGAGAGAGGGAGAAGCAGGCTTCCTGCTGAGCAGGGAACTGGATGCAGAGCTGGATCCTGGGACTCTGGGATCATGACCTGAGTTGAAGGCAGACACTTAACGACTGAGCCATCTAGGCACCTAGGAATTGGTATTTGAAGACAAGACCTACACCTATTTCCTGATGGTTACCAATGAATACAGCCAGCTCCTTGACATACAGTGGTCACTTTATTTCAAGTTTCTGAGTGTAAGAATGAATGAAATTTTGAAGAAATTTTTTTTATAATCCAAGCCAATTAAAAATTTCTAACAGATCTGAGCTGATGATTTTTGTTTCGGGTAAAATATTGTTGGGGAAACAGAAGTATTTAAACATCATTCCTTTAACTTTACCATATGCTCAAAGCAGTGTGTGTGTGTGTGTGTGTGTGTGTGTGTGTGTGTAGATCATAATGAACATTTTAATAAGCAAGGACTTTCAGTATTTTTCATATTTAATTGTAGTTTCATTGTGGGTTAATATAAAGATACAAATGCCTCAAGAAAATTGGAGCATTCCTTTTATTATTCCTCAGTCTTCACTGCTGAGCAGAGAAGTGACTCATAAAGCATTTCACTTATTGGGAAAGCTAAAGAAAACTATGCTGTAGTTCATAAGTGAAAATCCTATAAAAGTAGATTCAAAATATTCCTTTAGAACTGTAAAGGTAGACAGAGATCTTCCTAAACAGGAGGACCACTGATTGGCAAATAACTGAAAGTTGTAAAGTGTGCCTGTTTATTAAGTATCAATAACTAAAGCTTAATAAAACTTACTGGATATATGCTATTTGTCAAGCACTAGGAGAGAAATTCTCTAAAGCAGTATTTTACTTAGTATTTATTGAGATTTCAAAACAGTTCTATTTAGTAGTTATTATCATTTACATTAACAAAAACAGATAACCCAGACTCACAGAGGCTAACTAACTTGCTTATGGTTACATTTATAATTTGTTGTCAAAACAAAATTTGGACTCAGGTCTGTTTCTTATAGGTCCAGATTCTAAAGAAGCTACCTAACAAAGCATTTGGAAACAGAGAATGCCTTAGAGAATCCTGTTCAAACCACTATATCAGAGAAACAAATGTGTTCATATTCATCATTTAAACAGTATGAGAATGTAAATGGTAACAGGACTATGGAAATTTCAGCTCATAGGCTGTAGGGAAGACCTAAGCCTCTTCCTTCTTTAGCCTTTAGTAACTGGCTTTCTTTTTGAATCTCCCATTTTGTAACAAAATGTCATACCATGAAGCTTTGCTCATTGCTTACCTGCTCACCAGAACTGGAAAAAAAATACACATTTCTAGAAAGAGAAGTGAATAGAGAAGCTAAGAGAGTATAAGATTCTTCATTTAACACACAGTTATTCAAGCTTATACTATAATTAGTCTACATTAAATAATTTTAGGCATTTTGAACCGATTATAAAAATAAATACCATTTGTTTTATATACTCAATCAAAACCAGAATACTTATTTATATTAAAAAAAAAAAACAAAACCCAGGTACCTGGATGGCTCAGTGAGTTAAAGTCTCTGCCTTCGGCTCAGGTCATGATCTCAGGATCCTGGGATGGAGGCCCACATCAGGCTCTCTACTCAGCAGGGAGCCTGCTTCCTCCTCTCTCTCTGCCTGCCTCTCTGCCTACTTGTGATCTCTCTCTCTGTCAAATAAATAAATAAAATCTTAAAAAAAAGAACCCATGTAACTATGGAGAAAAACATGTATACAAACACAAAAGGGACAGGACCATGTGTGATTATACACAAAATATATTTGAAACGATCTGTATATAATACAAAAGTTGAAAAACTTGAGTCATTTGCTACTTAATTTAAGTTGGTGTATTAAAAATAATATTCTCTATCTCTTTGTTTTAAATGACTTTTAAGTTTATTTTTATCACAGTACTGTTGATTATTAATTTGCCATCAAATTCTGCTCCCCATGGGCTATGCTGTGGATAGTCCAATCTAATTATAAGTTAAGGAGTAAAAAAACAATTGGAGACACAGGGATATATATTGTATTAATAACTTTCATTAAAAAATATCTAATAATTATAGCATTATACTTTAAAACCTATCTTAATATGGTTTTTATTTGATTTGTGATTTGTTAAGCATCTGATTTAATCAGTAGTCATTCTAAAATTGGAATGCACTGATACAGAATAAGTTAAAAACATAATAACTATAAATTGATTCCAGATTTCTTAAGGAGTCTAAACCAGACAACATTAAGCCAGTAAAAATAATTTTTTTTTAAGATTTTATTTATTTGACAGAGAGAAACACAGCCAGAGAGGGAACACAAGCAAGGGGAGTGAGAGAGGGAGAAGCAGGCCTCCCGCCAAGCAGGGAGCCCGATGTGGGACTCGATCCCGGGTCTCCAGGATCATGACCTGAGCTGAAGGCAGTCACTTAACCAACTGAGCCACCCAGGTGCCCCAAAAATAATTTTATTGTACTATTTTCAAAAATCAAAAAAAAAAATAATAATTGTAAAGATCGAATGAAACCTAGTAAGTGTAGCTGGGAAAATAGCCTTTTGGACAGTTATTGCCAACAGGGCAGTGTGGTTGTGAATACTTTTTTTTAAAGATTTTATTTATTTTGACAGAGAGAAACACAGCCAGAGGGGGAACATAAGTAGTGGGAGTGAGAGAGGGAGAAGCAGGCTTCCCCCCGAGCAGGGAGCCCGATGTGGGACTCAATCTCAGGTCTCCGGGATCATGTCCTGAGCTGAAGGCAGTTGCTTAGCCAGCTGAGCCACCCAGGTGCCCCGTGAATATTTTCTTAATAAATATAAGCATAAAAATATCTTTAATCCCAAACGCAAAGCTAAGCTAAAGTAAAGAAACCAAGTCCTAGTACAATTCTATAATAAAACACATGACAGTTTATGGCACATTACACATTTGCCCAATGTCAGAATACTATGGAAAGTTTCAATAGCCAAGAAATAGTCAAATTTCAAAAGCTCCTCTTAATTTAGTAGAAAAAAATAGCCAACACCTTTTTTAATGGACATAAACGATTTTCCAGTGTTGCAGAATACACTCAGACTATGTGAAAGCAGCACCTTAACAGTAACAAAAAAAAAACTTGAAGTATCTGACAACACTGTTACTGTATGGCCAAATGATAAATTTCTGGAATGTTTATTTTGAAACAATCTGGAACAATTTTATATATGAAATGTTAACATAGTGCTAAACCAGTATTTGTTAAATATGGACCCCTATCCTGCATTATTAATTTTTGTCTTTTAACGGACCACTAACTCTGTTAGGCACTGTATTATGGTGTATTGTGTCTCATAGATTGCAATTAACTTAGGGGTAAGAACAGGGAACACTTGAACATTAGAAACCAAATTGAAGTTAAGTCAACACCAGATAAAACTAGAAAAAAAAGACAAAAAATATCACAAAAATCCTCAGCGCTCTAAGATGGCTTTGGTTTTTGCTCTTACCACATTGTACTGACACTACTTCTCATCATGGGACCTGCTCTCTTAACCTCCTCAAGGGTGGCACTGATCTTATTCATTCTGATATTCTTTTGACCTAACTTTGTATCTAATGCAATAAATATTTATGAAGAGGCGAACATTTTTATAACAGAACACTTGCGATCTGGCCACATTACTCAGAGAAGGATTACATATATTTCAAAAGTTATTGCTGCTGTTCTTCTATCCCAGATTTGACTCTTTTCAATTAAATCTATTGGGATTTTTTTTGAGATTGGTGCATGTATGTATATGCATGTGTGTGCACACATTATTATAGCTTAATGTACAAAAGCAATGATTCAAAATAGTAGATAAAGGTATTTTAAAACCTAATTTACCTTAAATGCAAAAATTTTTAAGGTTTTATGTATTTTTATTACATATCAATAATTTATCTATTTGTATGGATGTTCTCCTCTGTGATCATGTATATGAACAAATCACATTCATAAATCATGGTTTCTGTAGTTATTGAGAAATTGGGCAGTGGACAGAATTATCTGCTGATATAAGTTTTAAAGATTTTATTTATTTATTTGACAGAGAGAAACAGAGCTAGAGAGGGAACACAAGTAGGGGGAGTGAGAGAAGGAGAAGCAGGCTTCCTGTGTGGAACAGGGAGCCCATGCGGGGCTCGATCCTGGGACTCTGGGATCATGACCTGAGCCGAAGGCAGTTGCTTAGCCAACTGAGCCAGCCAGGTGCCCCTGCTGATGTAAGTTTTAAAACATCCCTCTCTTTTTAGAATTATGAAAATCTTAATTGAAAATACAGTAATATTTAAAGATTATAGTAATAAATGAATATATTGGCCTTTCCTACAATACATAATGATAGCTATTCATTTTATTCATTCACACATGTAAATTTTTATGTCCTTTCTTGAGAAGTATTAAAAAAAATCCTTGGAAAATTTTTTGCCACTTTATTTCTGGCTAAGGAGGCACCAATATAATCTACACCAATAAGAAAAATGGCAAAGTCTATAAACTTAAATAATTAGTTTGCAAGCAAGATAATTATTGTTTATGCCCTCCTTGAAGATAATGTAGTTACATATATACACAACCATTCACTCAAGATTTCTTTTTTTTTTTTTTTAAGATTTTATTTATTTGACAGAGGGAAACACAGTCAGAGAGGGAACACAAGCAGGGGGAGTGAGAGAGGGAGAAGCAGGCCTCCCGCCAAGCAGGGAGCCCCATGTGGGGCTTAATCCCAGGTCTTCGGGATCATGACCTGAGCCGAAGGCAGTCGCTCAACCAACTGAGCCACCCAGGCGCCCCATTCACTCAGATTTCTTAAAGGCAGAATATTTGAGTTTACCATCAAAGAGATCTATATTCTAAACATGTTCTATTGCTAAAAATATAGAGTACGTGGCTTTAGAAAAAAGTAATGGTTTTTCAGAAAAGGTTAATAAACAATGTAATAACCAAGTCATATTTTACTTACAGACTTTTTTTCTCCCCTGAATCATATAATATCAGAGGCATCTTCTTTTATTTAGATGAAAGAGTGGACTTTTCTATAATTTACCGAATCCCAATTTCTTCACTGCAGTAGAGACCTCCTAATTCCTATTCCCTTATTCATTTGCCTCAAGCCACTTAATATCAATGGTATTTTTTGTCATCCCATTTACATTAAAGGAAACTAAGATTCAGAAAGACTTAGTTTCATATCAAATATCTTAGAAATTTCAAAGCCCGTTAATGAACTCCGGCCATTTGATTTCAAGGCTGGTGCTTTAACCAGTTGGCAGTACTTTCCACAGAAATTTCTTAAGCTTCCAAGATTCACAAGTTACCAAATTGGACATATTAATTTATCTGATGGAAGACTGGGTCAATCAGAAGACTGGGTCAATTTCCCTGTCATGTAAATGAAGAAAAAAGAAAGCCCAGAGGTAAACTTTGGCAGCATGAATCCATTTGGGGGAGCATTAGTCTGGTCAGCAAATGTTTCAGGTAATTTCATCCTGATGATTTAAACTGAATTAATTTCACTCTTCTAGTTCTGATCCTATGGTCATTATATAATATTTGGAGTATTATCTGTATACTTGCCTACTGAGAGAACAGCAGTAGATACTGAATCTTCTGGTACTTCTAAAGACAGTTGTATCTGTCATCTGTTAATAAGCCTGCATTTTGAGTTTAAGCATCAAACTCATAAGATATGAATGTGAATTTAATATTTAATAATGGATTTCCTCTACTAGTGATAATAAAGTCAGTTTTCTGAGGTTGCAAGGCTGAAGCCCATATCTTAGACTAAGGTGAGCTCATGAAATCCAACAAGTATTTTGTGAAAAAACTAGAGAGGCTTCTAATCATTTTGTATCCTAGGTAGGTGCAACATTCACAGACATGCACTATAACATCAAACATAGAAAGAATATAAGGAGGTTTGGGTATTTTTCTATATAAATTTTCTATTGTAGTAATTTACAAAGCCTAGTGCCTCAATATCTGGGTTTATGATCAATGTTAGTAATTATATGTATGTTTGCAGACAAGTTCCAAATAACAAAAGACATACTGTTGCTATTAATAATTTAAATATCTTTCAAAGCCTCTAAATTAATTATCTTAACATCAAAACATATAATAATCTGTTACTTTTAGCTGGAAACATCAGATTTCTTATGAAAAGTGATTTAAATGTAATGTTATTATGTATGATAAGTCTATACAATTTGCCAACAAGGCATACAGACATGAAAGCAGTTTTAATCTCTTGTTACTGTTATAAACAAGCCTCTGACTGTGCTCCTCATTATCACTCTCAGTTCAGTCTTGGGACAGAAGTGTTTAATCACCAAGCATTATATTTAAGATCAAAAGAGTTGATATTCCTAACCAAAAAAATAAAAAATAAAAAAGGAGTCTGAATTCAAGTTGATCAGGACCCATTTAGATTATCTTAAGAAGTAGAAGCATTTAGCAAAATAGTCTTCATAATTTTAGGGCATTTTGTATATCTTTCTATTTCTAATTCCATTTATTCCTAGACACTAAAATATTAAAGTATGTTATAGTTAGAAAAGTTATGCCATTACATTGCTTTTCCAGTTATATATTATCATTACTAATTACCTCCCTACTCTGCAACTCTAATTTTTATTTTATTTTGTTTATTTTATTTTATTTTTTGGTCCTTTAGCTCATGTTTTCCACCTTGATGGGCTATGCACCAAATCTGGACTACTTGCATATTTGATGTTTATTTGTTTGCATAAACTCTGTGGCATATTAGATCTATAAAACCTATAAACCTATGAAAATTTATTTAAGTACAGAGAAGATATTGAAATTTCAGCTTATGAAAGTGAATATATCTAAAGAATTTTTCTAGAATCTGTAAAGTTAAAAAATGAAAAAATTTTCCAATTATCTTATTTGAAACCTCATGTGTTTTCCACCAACAAGTTTTCACGATGTTACTTATCTATATATCTACCTATCATCTATCTATTTATTTATTTAAGAGAGCATATGCCCAAGGTGGGGGGAACTGGGGAGGGAAATGGGGAGGGAGAGAGAGAATCTAAAGCAGACTCTGTGCTGAGCCCAACATGGGACTTGATCCCAGGACCAGGAGATCATAACCTGAGCCAAAACCAAGACTCAGATGCTTAACGGACTAAGCCACCCAGATGACCCTCCACCAACAATTTAAAAGAAGTATGTTTTCCCTCACACCTAGAAGTCATCTGGTGGTATATAATGTCAAAGCCTTTAGACACTGAGCAGTTCTGAGTCAACAATGTCTAAGCAGAACTAATCCACAGCTACTGACTTTTCTATAGAAATTACATTTCTTTTTTTTTTTTAATATTTTATTTATTTGACAGAGAGAAACACAGCCGGAGAAGGAACACAAGCAGAGGGAGTGAGAGAGGGAGAAGCAGGCTTCCCGCTGAGCAGGGAGCCTGATGTGGGGCTCGATCCCCGGTCTCTGGGATCATGACCTGAGCTGAAGGCAGTTGCTTAACCAACTGAGCCACCCAGTCGCCTCTAGAAATTACATTTCTATAGAAATATAATTGTAGGCATGGTGGTGAGTCTTCCCAGGCATCCAAAGAATCTGTTTTTTGTGGGGTTTTTGTTGTTATTTTAATAATGACTCAGAAAAATCTGCTGGTACCTCCTTTCCCTCACAGCAAAGTAATCATATATCACTCATATTAATAAAGTTTACAAGTCATTTGATCCCTTTGGCAGTCAGAACTCATATGCCAATTTGTAAACTGATACTTCACTGGTAGATCAAATATAAATGTCATTATGTCTTTATATAAAGAACTATCATAAAACTCCAGGCTCTTTGCTTTTTTTAAATTTTGGTTTATGAATTTTAGAGATAGACATTTCTCTACATTTACATTTACACAAAATATGTGCTATGAGCATAGTGTATTGGAAAGAAATAAATAGGAACAAAACAGAGTATGGGGAATGGCCTATTCTTTTGTTTCTAAAACAGATCTCTTTAAACAAATAGCTTTGTGAATTTGTAGACTCAGGCTAGCTTCTATAAATACATTTTTAAAATTGCAAATTTAAAACTTCTAGTTAAATATGCATTGAGATGATTGAAAGGAATAAAAACAATAGATAAATAGTAAATGGATAACATAAGTTTGTGTGTGTGTGTGTGTGTGTCCACATGTGTATGAAATAGAAAAACACAAATAGAGACTGAAAGATTTTTTTGAAAGAACAGAATATTACAGATAAAAATAGCATCTTATCTAATAAATGAAGATAAAGAATGTGAAAGCTGGTAGAATATATCCTTGTCTAGGGTCTGTTGTTCAAATATTCTGGATATGGAATGGAGAAAGCAACTAATTCACATTTCACATTCTCAACTTTTGCTTGCATCTCAGTTGGGGGAAAAAAAGACTTTTAAAATTTTATAGGCTATGAGCATTGGGTGTTAAACACAACTGATGAATCATTGAACATTACACCAAAAGTAATGATATATTATACTTGGGATAAGGGAACATAATAAAAAATTAAAAATTAAAAAAACATAAAAAATAAAGCATTACAAGATAAAAATGTAGACATTAAGATGTAGATATGAAAAAATATGTTTTCTGTATTTCCATTACCGATTTAAACTTCTTCATAAGTGCCAGTTTCTACTAATGAAGTTAGTAGAAATGAAGTTAAGACAAAAGAAAATGAGGCAGAGTAGACTTGTATATTAGGAATATTCAGCCCATTGATAATTCAACTTTATTTTAAAGCTATTTCTTATGATGGTATGTGGGCTCCCTCAATGGGACCTTAAGTGGCTGTAGAGAGTTTGGGATAGAGGGTCTACCATGTACATGTTGATTTTTCTGTATCGTTTTGCTCCTTTCTGGCCCACCATGATCATATTATTGCTCTGCTTTGTTTCTGCCCTGTCCTACTGGAATCAAATACCATCCTTCACTCTTAATGAATTATAAATTGTGATTTCAGCACAAACCCTACAGTGCAATTGCTCCCTTTATTAATACACCCCCAACATGGCTCTCACAGATCTTTTGAGTCCCAGGCAATATTCTGATCCACCTAAGGATGTACAGATTGCAAGCTCTGCAACAGGGTTACCTCATCTAGGGCATGAGAAGTCCAGTAGAATCCATGTACACTCTTATCATACTAATTTCCATTCTTTTGGGAGCCTGCAAGGACTCCTGGATTTTTTTAAGATCACACACTCATTCAGGGGGATTAAAACAGAATCTTTATACATTCCTCTCTAACCATGTCAGTAACACTTACACTATGTTTTGGCAACCCATAACAATCTGGGGCCAATATCTATCAATTATTTCAAGTGAGAAATCAAACATTAATTAGAACTTGAACATGTTCAACTATGTCACTAAATAGTTCCATCATACAGGGTTTATACACAGAGATTAGTTATAGTTACATAAGAAAAATGTTTATGATTTCTAGACAGCTGTTGTACTTTCTTTGGAGGAGGGTATCATATAAAGCCCAGCTATATTTCCCTGTCATAAAGAAAGAACTTGTAGAAATTAGCAGGTACAAAAATAGAAAATACTTACAAGTGCAACTGTTTTGTTTTCCATCTTACACATTGTGAGGTGAGTCATACATCTGCCTCCTGTATTCCTCTCCATTCTAAATGGTTCACGAGGGATACCCCTAAAAGTAATGAAGCTAACTACATGTCTTTCATTGTAAGAAAACAATTTTAAAAATGTTCCACATTGTGTACATTTTCAAATAAGAATTCTCTTTTGTTATAAGCTGTAACTATTAAAACATATCAGCTCGTCACCTATCCCATGTTTGCATTTAGTATTTTTATTTATTTATAACTGTTATAATCTATCTTATTTCAATGTAGTTGAAGTAAAAATGATTTACTATGCGCAATTTTAGGTGACACTAATTACTGAGAATATAAATATTAATATTAATACTAATATAAATAAATATAAATATAACTAGGCCTTGCCTAGTCTAGTGGGAGAGAACAACTATGAACAGGTACATTCTACACAATAATACAAATGAAGCAAGATTGGAACACTCTCAATTCTGTAAGAGCATCAAGAAAAGATTTAACCCAACCTGCGGAAGTAGAAAACGTAGCCCAAGGGGCTGGTGTCAGAGCAGAGGTTAGAAGGATGATTAACGTGTTCCCATTAGATATGACCCAGAAAGACCTTCCAGGAGGAGGCAATAATAAAAGTAAGAGCATTTACCAGCAGCAGTTCATTACTAGAGCATAACATTTTTGGATACTTGGTGTGTGTGAGGCAGCAAAGTTATGTATGATCGGGTTATAAGATTTTGTATGCCACATTAAACAGCCACTTGGGCTTCCTCTATAATGCAATGAGGAGTCTTTGAAATATTTTAAGACCTAACAATTATGCATTTTAGATGTTTTTCTCTGATTAGAGTAAGAAGGCTAGTTTTGAAGTGGGTCAGTCAGACTTATGTGAAGTATATAATTATTAATTTCATCTGTCAACTTTGGTAGGTCACAGTATCCAGATATTTGGTCAAACTGGTAAAAATGTTGCTTTGAAGATACTTTTAGAGGAGACTGATATTTAAATTGCTAGACTTTAAGTAAAGCAGATTATTTTCCATAGTGTGGGTAGAATCCAGCCATTTAAAGGCCTTAAGAGAAAAATACACCAACTTCTTCTAAGGAAGAGGACATTCTGCCAGGATTGTCTTTTGACTTGGGCTACGATATCAACCCCTTCTTAAGTGTCTAGCCTGATGGCTACTCTGAAGATTTTGGACCTGCCAGCCTCTACAATGGGGGCGGAGGGAGCAGTTCCTCTCTCTCTTTCTCTCTAAACATATACATTATATTGGTTCTCTTTCTTTGGAGACTCTTGACTAATAAAAAGTAGTATAGGCGAGACCATTGTAAATATGCTCCATAAAATTAGGGAACTTTGATACTGACAGGATTCTGTAAGCAATCAGTGGGTCTATCCCACAGTTGTCATTTTATATCAATCCGGAACTCAGAGGTGTCAGGTAGAGGTCCTTTGTTGTTGTTGATGCTTTGATTTCAGAACAGAGGTGAAGTCATTGATGAGATTACCCAGGAAGAACAGGAGTGACAGGTCGAAAAGGTGAACATAAAAACCTGAGACAAAATTCAAGAAACCTGATAGGAAGGGAAGTAAACTATAAAGTAGACTATAAAGAATACAAAATACAGTAAAAGAAAACCAGAAAGAAATGTTACCAGTGTAATACACAATGCCTTTTTCTTTTCTTTTATTTTTTCCTTCCTTTTCCTTTCCTTTCTTTAGTAAAGATTTTATTTATTTATTTGAAAGAGGGAGGGAGCAGAAGCAAGGGAAAGGGCAGAGGGAGAGAAATAAGCAGGCTCCTTGCTGAGAGAAGAGCTTGACATGAGGCTCCATCCCAAGACCCTGAGATCACAACCTGAGCAGAAGTCAGACAACTGAGCCACCCAGATGTTTCCTTTACAATGCTTTTCATTCAGAGCCTGGCAACCAGGACTGTGACATACTTTCACTCAGGAAAATTTTATGTGACTAATATTTTTTATTTCTAGTAAAATAACTTTCTTTTTTCTCTGTTGAAATTCTCACAATTTTATTTTTCTTTCAATTTGCAATTGTCATCAGACTGTGTCTTAATACTGATCCTTTTTCATTAGACCACCATGCACATTAATGTCTACTACGAAAAATCTTCATGGTTGAATATTATTATCATCCTACTATAAACTGTCTCTGATCTCTTTACCCTGTTTCTTACTTAAAAAAATATTACTTGTAGGCTGGATAGCAGTTACATTATGCTTATAAACCTTTCCTCTTTACTATCTTTATATATAGCTTCCATTAGCTCCCAGATATTTGGGGTTCTTCCCATGGTTTGCTCTCTGTCTCACTGATTTCATTTTTCTACCAATGTATCTATATTATTTTGATTTTTCCAACGTGCCTATATGCTCAGTTTCTTTTTAATTACTTTTTAAATGTCACAACATTCTTATCTGGGTGATTATTCATTTTACTTACTAGAAAATTCCTTTTGATTTCTGAGAATAGTAACAGTATGTAAGATAATCTTCTGTTTTAAAACATAATTATATTATCTCATTAACAGAACTCCTAGCCCAATAGGTACAAAAATACTCTTCCCTTGTAAAATAAGATTTTGTCTGCCACATGAGATTTTGGGTTTTTCTCATCCAAGAACAAAGAGATATGTATAGATGTCTAGACTGCTCTTGGTTGCCTTTTGTGCTTGTTTAGATACCATTAACTCCGCCTATTCGCAGTGATACCAAAACACTATGTAATGTCAACGTCCTCTGCTAGATACTGAAGAGATGCTTGCTCTTCTTTCTAGTACAATAGCTCACCATTAACATAGAGATAATTTTTTGCCTCTTTCATTTGGTCCTCCGCATGGGGACAGAGCATTACTGGAAAAATTCAGTAGTCTATGAGGAAAAAAGATAAAACCCCTTTTATTTATTAATATCTTTTTATGATGTAATGGCACAAATTAAAATGTTGTAGAGATACTTTAACCCCCACATTTTCTATCCTGCATCAATATTTAGCCTTAAAAGTATAAAGGTGAGAGGTGCCTGGGTGGCCCACTCAGTTAAGCATCTGCCTTCAGCTCAGGTCACAATCCCAGGGTCCTTGGATCAAGCCCCATGTCTGACTCCCTGCTCAGTGGGGAATCAACTTCTTCCCCTCCTTCTGTCCTTCCCCTGCTTGTGCTCTTGCTCTCTCCGTCAAAGAAATAAAGAAAATATTTTTAAAAATTCTGGACAAGAGTCATTGTCATATCTCTATACTAAGGCTCTTTTTCTTGTTTAATCATCAAAATATCCAATGAGTTATCCTTATTTTATAAATGAAGAAAATGAGACTGACACAGAGGTTAAAATAACTTTTTAAACTCATTCAACTAGAAAAGGAAAGAACCAGTGATTTAAAACATAACTTAAGTCCAAGAATTAAGTTCTTACACATTATGCTGACTGGTTCTACTTTAACATGTATACTCTGCTGGTAGATTTTTATCTTAGAACATTTGATATATGCATAATTGTTCTGGATATGATTGAAGTTATAGTATAATTTAAGAAAGCTTCCATCTCTTGTTCCCTATCCTATATTCACTTTGATTAGATACTGATTTCAGACTTGCTATACTCATCCTGGAAATTTATTCAAATATTCTTTCTCATCTTTTATTTGACTATCAAAATTTGTATACATATAATTGCAGTCTGGATATTTTTAGTACTCTTTGTGTCTCTGTTGAATTCTTAAAACATACTGTACCCTTCAATAAAGCAATTGCTTAATGATGGGGTAAAAGTAAAGTCTAGATCATTATCCTGAGAATATAAATAAAAAATAGATAGCTAACATACAAGCTACACTAGCATGAAAGTATTATGTAAGAAGACCAAATCTACAGTTCTAGTTATCTTTGATGTCACTTAACATGAATTTTTCAAGGACATTTTTAGGTTTGATCATGGGACACACTTCATTGGAAAAATATAAGTAATTACAGAATATAGTCATTTTATATAAGAAAATACTTAGCTAAGGTGCAAAGCCAAAGTAATTTATAAAAATTTGCAAATGTGATAAATATTTCTCTAAAGTTATTCTTTAGTTTGTATTACAAATCAATGCTTAAAATTGATATCAGGCTCCAATTCTTTCCTGTGATTATCCCTTATTTATATACTTCCATTTCTCTACAAAGTTCTGTGTCCCTCAATATTTCCAAAAAAACCTTTTTTTAAAAAAAAATTATTTATTTGAGAGAGAGAGAGTGGGAGCAGGAGAAGCGGCAGAAAGAGAGAGAGAAAGAGAATCTCAAGCAGACTCAACATTGCACACAGAGCCCAATATGGGGCTCAATCTAATGACTGAGATCATGACCTGAGCTGAAATCAAGAGACAGATGCTCAACCAACTAAACCACCCAGGAACCCTCCAACATACCTTTTGAATAATTATCAATCCTCTCTAAAATCTCTGGTCATGTCATGTGCATTTCTCATTCCCTACTTTTCAGCCAATCTGAAAGGTAGTGTTCCCAACAGATATATTTAGCTGGCAAATAAGAATTCTAAACTACTGTTCAAGCACACCATCATAAGGAAAAACATGCTGTAAGCAGAAATAAATCCTTAGCTTAATCACTAAGATAAAAATAACAAATTCTAAGTCAGATATCTCAGAGAATTTTCCAGAATATTTTTGTGGGATATAAAGAATGGTGTTACATCAAAAATAATGTAATAATTAATAAATTAATAAATGAAGCTATAAATTCATGAAAGAAAAATATATTTCACATATGATTTCCAAAATGTCTTATACTTAAAAAAACAGAATGTCATATTTCA
The DNA here is from genome assembly GCA_004023965.1 of Spilogale gracilis. Classification (NCBI taxonomy): domain Eukaryota; kingdom Metazoa; phylum Chordata; class Mammalia; order Carnivora; family Mephitidae; genus Spilogale; species Spilogale gracilis. Next base: position 22,507 of record PITA01011643.1, on the reverse strand, counting down.
AATTTAACTCTAGGAAATATGTTAGTGTCATAATAATAAATGCAAATTTCTCCATTAGTTTTGCTAATTTTAGAAAACAGCTCATAAGCAACATTTTTCCAAAGAAAAATTTGAAAATTATTAACAAATAACTCTTTTAGATTCATGAAATCACCAAGTAAGATAGTTGATTGTTAGTATTTAATACCAAAATGTTCCTTTTCTATAGTATTGTTTCAACTGATTTCAGGTGAATTTCCCAGACTTCTTTCCAATCGATTCATTTTTGTTCCACTTTATGTATTTATTGAATTAATGAATCCATGGAGAGGTTTGTAATAAAATGAAGGTGAATTTTAAAAATATAATTAGAACTGTATGAAGCTAGAGGCTACACCTTTAAAATATTAACCATATCCAAAATAACAATGAGTTCTTACCACTCCCAATTTTGCTAATTTAATGAGATGTTTCACATTCAAAATTTATCTGACTCAATTTTATGAACACTCAGGTTTATCTGAGGGCTAAATTCTATTCAGGTTCTAATTTTCATAAAATAAGTGTAAAAAAGCAATGAAATTAAAAAGATTTAAGGCACATAGAATTTAGAGTATACATTTTATTACTGTTCTTCCCTTCCTTCCTCCCAAGCACTAACACTGGCCAATTAGTCCCTCTGTTTTATTTGAAAGATCAAGTATGAACAAAAGGTCAGAAGAGGTCCTGATTGGTGACAGTGTTAAATTCTGCTTGGAGTTTCAGAATTTGTACTTAGGTCACCAGTTAGAATGCAGAAGATTGCTTAAAACACCTGATTTTGCAATAAATTAAAAATGAGAGGTTTTTTTCTCCCCTAGTGTTTATGTGTTTGTTTACTTATGTGAGTATGACTGTGAGCACACACTGCTTGTGTACCACCAAGAGGCTCTCACAATTGTGCTAGAATTCAAGGCTAGATGATTTGCAATTATAAATTTTCTACCCAAATGCAAAAAGCATCAGTGTTCTGGTGAGCATTCTGAAAACTAATGTCTAATATATCATCTCCAAAACCTTGAAGAAGCAATGCAAAGAATCATGGATATAAATTTTAGATTGAAAATTTCTGTATCTGTTTATAATTTTTTACAAAACAAGGGTTTTTTAAAACAACGTTTATCAACAAATATTTATAAAATAAATTCAGGCAGCATGATTTGGATGAAACTTTCAGTTGGATATCCAACTGAGTAATGGAACTTCTTTGAGAATCTAGAGCTACATAAATAATCAGAAACCTCAAAACCTTGTGCAGGTAAGGTATACAGTTGACTCTAAATAAAAGGGTCAGTTGTCTTTAGTGTAAAGTTGCTATAATGCAGCTATTTTTTCTAGAAAAAATAAAAAGCAAAGTGAGTATGTGCATATTGGCTATAAGAAAAAAATGAAAAATAATATGAATCACAAATTAACTTCTTTCAATAGACCATACAATTTACAAAATTAGAACCATATTGTTACAGCTTATCATATCTCAAAGTAGACCTCTCCATGTATAGACCTGCATCCCAAAGACTTGAATTAAAGAGTTAGAGAAGAAATTTGGGGACAATATTCAATATGGAGAATGACAACAAAAGTGGGTCTAACATTTTTATAAACATTTTTTTCAGGTGACATACAAATATCTAAACTGTCAATAGGTCACTGGAAAATACTCAAGAGTACATTTTCTTAATCTAAAGAATAGAGAATTCAGCCAATTACACTCTACATAGTCTCAAAGAAATCATATAAATTGTATTGAGTTGATTTAAACAGGATGAATGCCCCTGCAATAATTCAACTTATAATTTAGTGAAGAAATCAAGGGAATATATTTATTCTTTACTGCAGAGGTGACTAAGGAAGATCTTCTGTACTGATGTTATCAAAGCGAAGGCTGGAAGTCTCTTAAAAATAGTAATTTGGTTTTGACATCTTGATTTTAACATCTCCATATACATGTGTATATACATATACATATGTACACACATGTATATATATATATGTTAATAGGCCCTATTTTTTTTAAAGATTTTATTTATTTATTTGAAAGAGAGAGATCACAAGTAGGCAGAGAGGCAGGCAGAGAGAGCCAAGGAAACAGGCTCCCCACTGAGCAGAGAGCCCGACGCGGGCCTCGATCCCAGGACCCTGAGATCATGACCTGAGCTGAAGGCAGAGGCTTTAACCCACTGAGCCACCCAGGTGTCCAATAGACCCTATTTTTACAGAAGTTTTAGGTTCACAGTAAAATTAACTGCAAGGTACAGATTTCTATAAGCCCTCTGCCCTCAAACATGCATAGCCTTCTCGTCATTATCAATCTCCCAAACAGTGGTAAATTACAATTGATGAACCTGTTTTACGACATCATTATCCCCCAATGTCCATGGCTGTTTGGTTTTATGATTAGTAGAACTCTGTAAGGCATAGGCAGTTTTTCTGTCTTCAATTTCAGTATTTTTCCATTTTGGGGAAACATTAAAAAAGATAAAACTGAATGAATATGGAACTACTCAAGTACTAGGAGAATTAACAGTAGGAAATTTCATAGACTTTGAGACAAATGATTCCCAGGAAGAATGTTTATTTACAGTTTTAATAAAATGGGCCACAGGTACTTATTATTAGAAGAAAGGAAATCCAAATAAAAGTGTTTAGTTAATGAATAACTTGTTACCTTTCACTAGTTTTACTTAAAATCACAATCAGAAAACTATTTGGATGTAACAGTACATTGCATTTGCTATTTTAACCGTACTCTTCAGGAAAAACTGAGTGTATATTGTTTAGCTTCACGAAGACAGCTCTTCAGGCAAACACAGATTAAATTCCAAATAGGAATCTTGACTGGGTAGAATGCATCAGAAAAGTAAGTAAAGGACCAGGTTGTCCATAGAGTGGTTGTGGTAGACCTACATAAGTTTTGCTATATTATAACGTTTATACATTTATTTTGTGTTTAAGCAAAAGTAAAGAATATTCACAATAAAATTATCAAGCCAAGTTACTTTAATGAAACCGTCAAGTGAGAACACAATGTTTCATTTTAAAATATTCATATTTATCATAGTAGGTGCAGGAATCAGACCTGGTTAGCTGGAGGGAGAGTCAATGGTACAGTAGAGGTCATAAGTGTCTAGTTCTCAGTTTATCCTATTTCCTAAAACCAAATTCACTTTAATATTAAAAAAAACTAAGAAGAAAAATTAAAACATTTATTGATCTAATATCCAAAAACTCATAACTAAAGATTAGATTCTCATATAGGTTTTTCTAGGTGACTAAGACTTTTCTGACACACTTAATATTATTTTTAGTGGACGAATATCAGAACAAGGAAGTGCTGATGATCCAGGATCAGGTGTGTCTTTTGTAAAATATAGATTGATCTATCTTGTCAGGTTTCAAAGTAATTCTTAAAAAAAAAATGTTTGTTATAAAACAGAACTGGTATAGTACAATTTTTAAGTATTCATTATGTAGTACTGTGTAAGGTTTTAAAAACATTTAAGCTTTCACTGATAACCCATATTTTAGTAATTAATTCCAGAAAACCATCAAAGCCATCTTGTATCAAACATAGTGAATTCACTATGATTAACAAAGATCTCCCCTGGCTATAAAATACATGTTCATTGAATAAAGATTACAAAAAAGAGTACAAGAAAAAAAACAAACTTGTAAGAGCACTACTGATAATTACTATTTAATATTTTGCTTTTTACTTAATATTTTTTCTTATGTAATTCTTTTTAGAGATGTACTGTAATACTGCATATATTATTTAAATGTTTTTTACTTGATGTTATACCATAAACACTTATTCAAAATCATTAATATGATTTGAAAAATAATTTTAATATCACATACATAAATTTATTATTATAGATTTAATTCCTCTTGTTTAGATCTTCATGTTGCTTCATATAAAAAGAAGATATACTTCTTTGACCATAATTTTTCTCCACATTTATGAACCTTATTAGGGCATATACCCCATGTTAAATTATTCTGAAGACCTGGAAATCTAAAAAATGATACAAATTTCACGTAATTCTTTAGAAAGTAAAGAAAATCCATTTTTACTGTCAAATATGGCTATGCAATCATTTTACATTGTCATTATTATTATTTTTTTTTAGAAAGGGAGAGAGGTGGGAAATAGAGAGAGAGAGAGAGAGAGAAACAGAACCTTACCAGGTTCCACACCCAACATGGAGCCCAGTGTGAGGCTCGACCTCACAACCCTGAGATCATGACCTGAGCCAAAGCCAAGAGTCAGATGCTTAACCAACTGAGCCACTCAGGCCCCCCTATATTGTCATTACTTTTAATAAAACTTTAAATAACTATCTTCAAGTTGTAGGATATCAGGTGATTACAAATAAAATAATGTTTTATATTTCTATCTAAATATACACATTCAAATGTACATTATATTTAAGATATAAGATATATTTAAGATATCTTTATTTAAGATGTATAAGATATCTTTTGAAGTACCACTGTGTACTTAAAACTAGTATTGTAGGAAAAACAAGAAAAGGAATGCTAATTTGGTAAGTTTGAAAACGGTATTTGGAGTACCTAGGTGACTCAGTTGGTTAAGTGACTGCCTTTGTCTCAGGTCGTGTTTCCAGGATCCTGGGATCGAGCCCCACATCTGGCTCCTTGCTCAGCAGATAGCCTGCTTCTCCACCTCCCTCTACATGGTTCTCCATCTGCTTGTGTTCTCTCTCTATCAAATAAATAAAAATTCTTTTTAAAAAATTTGCTATACCTTCTTTAAAAAAAAAGGAAATGGTATTTAAAACACTGACAACATCAAAACCTTGCAAAGATGTGGAACAACAAGAATGTTCATTCATTGCTATTGGGAATGCAGAATGGTACAGCCACTTTGGAAAATGATTTAATTTCTCACAAAATTAAATATACTCTCACCAATTGATTATTAATCACTCTTCTTGGTATTTATCCAAAGGCATTAAAACCCATATCCACACACAAGTCTGCACACACATATTTACAGCAGCTTTGTTCATGATTGCCAAAACTTGGAAGCAATCAAGAGCCCTTCAGTAGGTGAATATATAAGTGAATTCTGGTAGTACATCCAGACAATTGCTTAGCATTAAAAAGAAGCAGACTTTCGAGTCATGAAAAGACATGGAGAAAACTTGAATGTATATTACTAAATAAAATAAGTCAATCTAAAAGGTAACAGACTATATAATTCCAACTATATGACATTCTAGAAAGGGCCAAACTATGCAAACAGTACAAGTATGGGGGTGGTTAGGTGTTAAGGGGAAAGAAGGAATATGTAAGTGGAGCACAGAGAATTTTTATGGCAGTGAAACTACTCTGTATGACACTATAATGATAAATACATATCATATTTGTCCAAACCCACAGAATGTACAATACCAAGTCAACCCTCATGTAAACTATAGACTTTGAGTGATAATGATGTATCAATGTTGGCTCATCAATAATAACAAATGAGGGACTCTGGTGAGGGATTTTCTTGGTGAGGGTGGCTGTGCATGGGGGAGGGAGGGGCAAAGGATATATGAGAACTTTGTATTTGCTGTGAACCTAAAACTGCTCTAAAAAATAAAGTCTGTTTAAAATCCTTAAAAAAAAAAAGGATTTAATTATTGTGTTTTAATTGTATTTCTTAGGACACTTTATTTTTTGCACATACACCAATCACATTTATTCATACTTTATATTCAAAATCTGGAAATTTTAAAATCAGGATAATGCATGAATAGTTGCCCAATAACAACAACAAAACATCACTTTTTTTTAGCATGGCACAAAAATCTTAGGATTTGTCAATCGTTTATCATGTCTTAGGATACTACTGAAGTGGAATCTATTCATCCTATGAATCTTGACTGCCTTGTGACTTTCTTTAACTAATGGAATGTGCAGATATGAACAGTAAGCTTTGGACCTTAGATGTCTAGACTTTTGCATATATCCACACTCCCCCTTGGAACTTCCAACCTGTTTAAAAATGGCTAACATACTGGAGGATAAAAGACATGTGATCCGATTGTCCAGCCAATAATGAAATGACTCTCAAATACGGAAATGATGCATCCTACCCCAGCCAGCTACAAGATGGCCAGTCAGCCTACTACATATCTATGCAGGCACACAGCCAGTATCAGTTGATGGAACTTCTGTTCAATCCACTGATTCCTGTGTTAAACGAATGTTTATTATTTTAAGCTACTAGGATTTATGTCTGTTACAAGCTAGTCTTGTGGCAATAGAGCACTGATAATGTTGTAACTCTTTAAAATGCCTATAAATATATAAAAAATTGAGTGTGCCAATAATTTCTTAGAAGAAAACAGTTCTCATGTAAGGGACCACTTGTTATCTGTACAGATGTCAGAAAAAGTTATAGAAAGTATCATTATTCTATAGTTTTGTTAAAAGTAAAATATTATGAATATAATGAATCAAAAGAAAAAAATATAGGAGCACCTGGTGGCTCAGTCATTAAGCATCTGCCTTTGGCTTGGGTCATGATCCCCAAGTCCTAGGATCAAGCCCCATACCGGGTTCCTTGCTCAGCGGGAAGCCTGCTTCTCTCCCTCTCTCACTCTCCCTGCTGTGTTCCCTCTCCCATTGTGTCTCTCTCTGTCAAATAAATAGAAATCTTAAAAAAAATAAAAATAAAAATATAGCAACAGTAGGTAAGTTAACAGATGTTAAATAATAACTTGATCCTATTCCAAAATAAAGAAGAAAATATTCAATTTCACAGCCTTAAAAATGTATAAGGACTTATGAACTTATCATTGTCAAATAGTAGAATATTGCCCACATAGAAGACTTTTCTTTGGCTAGAAAGGCTTATAAATATTATCAACAGAATGATTCCTGAGTGGATGGAACACATTTGACCTGCTGTGTTAGATAAACAAATACTCAAATATCAACTCAGTCACTTTTTAATTACCTGAAATTGGGCAACATTTTCCTCTTTAAAATAGAGATAATAATATGTATCTCATAGGAATGTCATATCATGTAAGTCCAAACACATACAACACCTTACTGTTAATGAATTTTTCCCCTTTTCCTTCTTTACTAAGACCAATTTCTATTTTATTTGAGCACCTAGGTATGTACATATTTTAAATAAATTATAAAAGCTTTTCTAGAAATCTGAGTGTGTTATTTTATTTTCAGCTTACTAACTAGAGCTTCTGAAGAACTACAAAGTTAATATTGCTTTTAAGTCACCAATCACAAATGAAGCATATTAGGAGAAAAATAAACTAGGTTAACTATAAAATAGAATTCAATTTACAAAATTGTAATTTACCAAGAGTTAGAGTAAAATGCATATTATAGTGTAGATATACACTGCAGTGGAGATATAGTGGAGATATTTTAAACAGTTTAAGCAATTTGTATTGCTTTTTAATATATTTTGGAGACTAATGAACAATGAACATAAATACTTCCTTTGGTAATGCACACACACATACATGTTGTGGGTCAAATTTGTATTTAAGTTTTATTCTTCCCTCCTCTGACTAAAACTGGCATCCTGAGATAAACATAGTCAGTTTATACGAAACTTTAAACAAATGCACAGTGCTTCTGCAGTTTAATTCAACTCAAGCCCTAGATCAAAAAGGAATAAAGGGGATATTAGTGGTAACAGTGGCTTACCCTATTTCAAATCTCTAAATCCAAGAAATATACACAAATTTTGGATGTAAAAATATGTGAATTGCAAGAAAACAGGTATTTTACTCTTGAATGAAGCATTTAATTACAGAGTTTATAAGACACATTGAATTACAGCTGAACAGATCCGAAGATATTTTATGGACAGTCACTCACACTTTGGAAAGAATGCAATTGGGTACCAAGCTGATAGTCATCAGCTGATATAAATAGCTTCCAATTATTTGCAAGGGCACTTTAATGGTGAATTTCCACAAATATTTAAAATTAAATATCAAACTATTTAGCCAATTGAATGTATTATATTAGTATAATTAATCTATTATGTGGTATTAATATATATTTGGTCTGGGGATAAGTTAGTGAACTAAGCAAACAGAAGATCTATAGTGATATTATTTAAATTAATAAACCCATATGAATTCCTACTTAATAAGATTATTTTTATGAAAATAATATTTTCTTTGCTTGGAAACAACAAATATGACATTTCAAGTATGTTTTTGAAAAGCAAATGGTTACTTTTTTTACAAAGTAGCAAAATAGCAAAACATTACCCCTTAAGATAACTACCTTTACTTCATTTTTTTTCTTAAAACCATCCCCAAATTTCCCATTAAAATAGTCAAATTGGGCACCTGGGTGGCTCAGTGGGTTAAAGCCTCTGCTTTCAGCTCAGGTCATGATCTCAGGGTCCTGGGATCGAGGCCCACATCGGGCTCTCTGCTCAGTGGGGAGCCTGCTTCCTCCTCTCTCTCTGCCTGCCTCTCTGCCTCCTTGTGATCTCTCTGTGTCAAATAAATAAATAAAATCTTTTAAAAAAATAAAAAATAAAAAAATAAAATAGTCAAATTACACAAGACAAATTATTTGTTATTATATGCGAGAATAAGTACATATATGAAACATATTACTTTAAGTTCAATTTTAATCCAACATATTTTGTATTCTGGCTGTTGAGTCACCCACATGGGTAATTGATTTTATCTTTCTGGACTTTCACTTTCTCTATGTACAACTAGGACACTGACCTAAAGTCCTTTCCAACTTTCTGTAATATATAATTTATTAAACATATAAACTAACATTCTATACTTCCCTAACTTTCTATTCAATAACTAAATTTTTAATTGTTTTTACCTACAGAATATCTAATAGTCTAGTGTACTTCACTTTGCACGTGATAGCAATGATTTATGTCATGTCACTGTTTTTGTACTTTGTTTCAGTAAAAAGAACTACTACTTGGTAGTTGTTTGAACTTGGATAAAAATGACTGAATTTTTTCTTTATAAAGTCAGGGAAAGAAAATGTACCACTGGGCTAAGACTAAGCATGAAAGATTCCATTTTAGAGGGACAATTTGTCAGAAAATTATAAGGAGGTACCAACAGAGAGTTATAATGGCAACAGTCTTGCAACATTAACTATATCATTCACTCTCATCAATTCTGTAAGAAATCCACACACCGCACTGAGGGGTGGTGCAGGCTGGATGGTTCTCCAGCAGGCAGGCTCCTACTGCTGGAACTCCTCCTCAGAGTAACCATGGTGCCAGAGAAAGCAGTGCCCCATCTTGGCTTGGAGTGGGCACCATAATTCATGTACAGAGGAATTAATTAGGAAAATTACAATGGCAGCCCAGAAAGGTAGACAAGAGCTATGATCCTAAATCACCTTTAGGGTGGTCACTTCATGGTCAATTACTTAACTCCTCAGCAAAATATAATTTAACCAGAGCAAAGACTGGAACACAGGCATAAAACTGCCTTTATGAAAACCATTGTCTCTTTTGTAAAGCTACCATTAGTAAGCACCATTCCTGTACCCAGAAATTAAACCTAATGCTCACTCGGCCAAAATCAAAAGTACAGTCACATACAGAACTTACAGAAGAGCTTTCACTGTTCTAATTACCGACTATGAGAGATTAGGTAGGTTTTTCCATTAAACTAATAATAGTTGAAAGAACTGAGGTATTTTTTGTCCAAGAAATTCAAAATATAATTAAAAATCAGTGATGTCAGAGTTATATATTTAATATTGTTGTATGAATGCACTGAGGTAGACAGGGAAGTAAATCATTTAATGAAGAATACTGAACTAATATAATCTAATTTTGATAACATTAATGCAATGAAAGGTAGTGAAAGGAATGTGGACTTTAAAATTCTATAGTCCATGCTTCTAAACTTGCTCATCAATGTGACCTTGGGAAGTTTACTTAATTTCCCTTAGCCCCTGTGTCTTTCACTGCCAAAGGGGATAATATTCACTTTGCAGTGTTTCAAAATTCATTAAGAAGTGGTCTATATAGCACGAAATTTTGCTGAATACAAACTACATATTAAAGTAATATGGGCTCCCTGGCATCTTAAACTTCACCCTCATATGTAAAGGCTATACCCTAAGATTATAATTTGGGATGTTATAAAAATAATTCAGGATACAATATGTCAATCAGATAATAATTTAAAACTCTGAACATTAAAGAAACTCAGGACATTTAAGATTAAGAACAGACAATCATCTCTATCATCCACTAGTATTAATTACAATTTTTCCAAATTGTTCAAAAAGGAGATCAGTTCACTCTGATAAATGAGCTTCCTCTTTCAGACAGATTAGTAGGGTCACTTTCAGGTAATGCAGGTTTAAAGGAAAAAAAAAAGAAAAAAAAGAAAAGTTTAAGGTCATCAGATAATTATGATGTTTGACAGCTGAATGGTTCCTCTTAGAAGTTTTAAATATACTTTTCTATATCACCATTAAATAATAATTTCAAAAGAAATTTTTATTATCTTTTGATCATCCTAAGGAAATAGACATTTTCTTTGATAAAATGTATCAAGTAAAAAACTTTAATTATTCACATCTAATAATGCAGAGAAATAATGTTTGTCATACACAGCTGACCCCAATTGAGTGCTTACATTTTAACGGCTTTCGTAAGAGTTCACTCACTTAATACTTTTAACCTCTCCATGAGTCAACACCATTGACCATTTTACAGATGGAAATACTGGAGTTAGAAGGCTAAGGAACTCGTACAAGGTCATCCTGCTAAGCAGCAATGATGGAGCCAGAATGGGAACCAGTGTGGCTCAAAAGCACATGTTCTTAACCTTTTTATATATCATTAGCATGAATAAGATTATAAACACCGTCATTTATTTACTATTTATTTATTAATACACATGGATTCAAAATCCTTTTATCTTTCTAGGTCAGTTTTGTTTTTTAATTTTTTTAAGAAAATTTAAAAGATGTTATTTATTTAAAAGAGTGTGAGCAGTGGGGGGAGGGAGGGTGAGAGAGATAAGTAGACTTAATGCCAAGTGCGGAGCCTGATGAGCAGCTCCTCTTATGGTGCTGAGATCACCAAGTGAGCCAAAGTCAGGAGGTTGACACTTTACCAATGGAGCCACCCAGGCACACCTGACAATTTTAGACTCAACTTTAATAGAATCAAGTTAATTCACACGATGTGTGGAATGACTGTGAAGTTAGAGCAGAAAATGAGTAAGGGTGATGGTAGCAAACCCCGGGAGAGCTGTTAGGATATGTCAGATATTTCTGAAGAACTGTCATTATTTTAATTGTTTTGATATCTCCAATAATGTAATGAGAAAAATAATGTTAGATCCATTTGACAGAAAAAGAAACTAAGTCACAGTTAAATAACTTGCCAAAGATGACATAGGTAATAAGTGCCAAAAGCAGGATCTGGACCCAAAGTTCATTCTTTTAACCAATGTGTGATGGATGACAAGAGCTGTCTAAAGCTGTACCAGCAGTCCAAGAAGATCTTGCTATTGACATCAATTTTTTATGTGAAAATTACCTCGCTAGCAGATAGTAGAGACTCAAGTTTTTTTTCCCCTAGTAATATAACATTTATGAATAAAAAAGAATTCATTTTGTAATCCTACATTGTTGCATATACAAAATTGTTCTGGGTTTTGAGAATGATTAGTAGAAGGAGCATAAGGTTCAGTTTTTTAAATTAACTTTTTGATTTTGAACCCGTGTTTTACAACAATTCTGTGAGAAATGCAAATGACAAAACTCACACCCCTACTTTTGCTGTTGCGGGCCACTTGGATAAAAAAGTATTCCCTCTTTCTACTTTCTGCTGTTATTGATCTCTTCCCTCTTTCTTTCAGTAAGTGGACGTTAGATTAAAATTGGTGGACATTTATTGTGTTTGTTGTGCGTATGACCTTCTTTTTAATCAAAGCAAATTCAGAAAATCAACCTAGACATGACACCAAATTAAGTCAACAAATGTCTCTAGAAAATCTTAATATTCCACTCACTCAATTTGGGGAAGTTATGTGTGATTAAGAAGGAGAGGTCGAGGGTCGAGGCTTCTCAGCAGCAGGTACCCTCCCAAAAGAGGCTGGAAGTTAGGAAACACAGAGTAACTGTGTCTCATGCCTAAAGGTCTGAGTACTTTTTCTGGAGGGACTGTAAACAAGTAATGGCACAAAAGCTTTGGGATTTGGAAGTCATTTACAAGTCATTGCCAGCTACGGTACCTCTTAATTACCAATAGATTTTGTCTCAAAAGATAAAGTACGGTAGTACAGAAAAAGAGTAATTTCACATAAAATCTAAGTGTTTTTTTTTTTCTCCCCCCTTGGAAAAGAAAAGACTAGGGTTTTACTGTAGTCATTATTGAGGGTGTCAGTCAGACCTAGTAATTGGAGCTTCAAAGGACTCTACTTTCACTGAAAAACCATCTCACTTTAGAGCTTTGGGATTCTGGGAGAAAGTGTGCTCTGCTGGTCTTCCTGTCAGGGGAAGCTAGTCACCAGAGGCTGATGTGAAAGGACTTGATATGAAAGGACTTGAGGAATGCTACTGTCTTAATGGGGGAGGATTGAGGATGAGATGTCAACTAAAACAAAAGCCTGGAACATAAAAACAGAAACCAACTGGAATCTGAAGCATTTTTACAGAGAGAACAAGTGGAAACATTAAGACATTAAATTTGAGGCTCCCTCTACTCAAAGTGAATCTAGACTTTTAAAAATTACAAAAAGTCAACCAAAAATAATGTATCACCACCTAGTATGTTCCTGGGATGCTACCAAGATAAATAAGACAAAAAAACAAGCCCTGCTCCAGAGGAATTCCCATATTAATGGGACTGAAGGAGGGAAGCTGAAGGGACTCCATCCATTTTAGAAAGGTTCCCTCGCTGCTGTTTTCTGTTAAGTCCCGTTTACTCATGTTCCAGATTTTATCTTTGAATAAACGAAAGAAGTTGTGTTCCCACATGAAGGGGGAAAGCAAAAAAGTGAATCATTCTCTAAGTTTTGTCCTAGGCCCCAAACACCTGATAATACCTGAGAGCCAGATCCCAAACCAATTCCAGGACCTTAGCTTCATACAAACCTCTGCTGATCCTGGCATCAGTACACTTACCTGCGGTAATTTATGGAATGACACCTATTCACCTGATACTCGCGTTTGATTGGAACCTACTGTGCATTCCTGGAGGAACCGATACCCTGGGCCCTTTCCTAATATAAACCCCCAACCCCAAGCAGTAATGGAACTCATTCTTCTCTCTTCTCAAGTCTTCCAGACACTCCATCTGCTTTTCTCTGCGGTTACTCATGCTATTTGATTCACTGTTTTTACATTCTCTAGCTCACATTTGATTTCTATTCTGCGTGAAGACATGGACCCTCGTGGCAGTGCCTGTGCGAATCTCCTCTGGGTTCTTGGACCCAGCCTGCCTGCATCAGAACTGGGGGAAATTGGTAGAAGAGAAGCATCTACACCTAGATGAACCATAAGTATAATCCAACATAGTAAGTACTATCGCAGAGATATTATATGAATAAAAATAGATACAGGTATAAATCTGTCAGAAAGGGACACCTAAATGGACAGATAAATAAGAAGGGTCTTCTTCAGATAGCTGGGTGTCTGAAGAAGTAGCAATTTAGTTTAGTTGGGAATTCTCTGTTAAGAGGTAAGGTGAACAAAAGAAACCTTTACAGGTTGCTGGAGGTAATATATATGAGTCAATCACTTTGGGGAAAAATTATATTAAAAGTCAATATTCACAGACACACACTCTAGGTTCTAGAAACTAAAAACTCTTGTACAGGAACTACTACAATGATCAATATACAAGAATGTTCATAGGATCATTGTTTGTGAGAGCAAATTAAACAACCAAAAATATCAAAAACAACTCAAAAGGAAGATTTAAAAATTAAATAAATAAGATATATCAATTTAATGAAATTTACAACAGTAAATACACTGCTGTGTATTTATTAACAGAGTTAAATTTCATAAACTTAATGCTGAGCTAAAACACTATACTGTTTGAGGTTTATACACACATATATACACATGACACTAAATAAAAGCAAGAAAAATATTTTGGACTATAATTCTTTCTAGATAGAGTTGGGAATTTATTTTTCCAGCTGGGTGATGATGAAACAGGTGCTCATTTTATTGTTTATTATTGTTATTAATATTACTGATTCAAATATATATTATATGCTTATCTTTTTGTAGAATAAAATATTCTGTAATAAACTAAAGTGTTAATAATGGCCATTCTCTGTACTACTGACATGGGTAATCAAGATTGTGCCTTCCTCCCTAAAATGTGTTAGGGCTTAAATACAGGGGCTGCTGGACATTATTAAACTTGGTGTGCAGAAAACAAAACTACTTTTTCAATATAGAAGTTAATAAATACCACTGCACAGTTTATGGAAACCTATCATGTGCTTATGAGACCTTAAATAGCAACAGAAGAGACAGGATAATGGGTACACTTTTTATCAGTTCTACCCAGCTCAAGGCAGGCCTTTGGAAAGGCACAAATCATAGTGAAAGGAAGAGTTAAACTAGCTTTCAATACAGATATATTAAAGATGGATATTTATTTCACAAATACATATAAAGAGCTAATTATCTGTCAGGCACTGTCCTCTGGCTTGGGAATATAACAATGGAAAAGAGTAAAAATCTCTGATCCTACAGATATTCTATCTGTAGATATCTGGGTATTTATGACTTCTCAGTCTCAAATCTCTGATCCTACAGATATTCTATCTGTAGGGAAGAAAACCAAATAATAAACAAAGTCATATAAAGAGAAACAATCTGTGATGAACATGCTAAGAAGATAAGAAAAAAGTACTGGGACATCAATAAAACATGGCTATTTCATATTTAAGCTTCTCATATACCCTATAATGTCCACAGAAGTGAAAAACAAGTAAAATGCATTTGGTATGGGAACACAACTTTGGTAAATATAAGAACTGGTTAAACATATAGAGATGGAAAAATTTGTTCTGACCTAATGGTGCCATTAAAGATTGAAATGAAGAAAACTGTGGAGTAGCAAGTTTGGTGATGGGCACGCTGACAAATAACAGCACACTGCAAATACCCTTTAGCCACCTTAGGTAAATTGATGATGGCTATGGATAATACGCCACTGGGTTAATGATGAAGCTAAAGAAAAAAATTACACGAGTGAGATGGGAATATGTGATACTTCATTTATCAAGGTATTAGAGCACAAGACAGAAGACTTAGCAAATGTATATTATTTCATATTCTTCCAAAATTATCTTTTAAAATTTGTAGCATTAAAAACATTGGAAAACAGAAAAATGAATTTAGTGACATATGCAATCTCTCTTAATTTTAGCAAGGTATATTAAAAGAAAATATAATAAAAGATATCAATGACCCTCTGGCCAACAGCAATAAACAGAAAGATATCTTAAAAAGGTTGACAGTCTTGTAAACATATAATGATAATAATGTAATATAGATGATATTTGAAATGAAGAAAGGCAAATGGCAGCTAAAGAAGCAAAGTGGCTGCATAAGAATAATAGAGATATAGACTATTTATACAGAATATATCCTTGATGTAAATATGTGTATAAGTGTATGTGTGTGTACATCATATGCATATTTGTATATGTATATACACACATATATTTGTGTATGTATGTATATATGTATGTACATGTGTATTAGAACAAACTGTAGTCTTGATAAAACAACAAATTCATGTCAGTTTGAAAGAATCCAACTAGCGTCCCATGATTGGAGTTACATACAGAGAGACTGCAACAAAATAGCAAGATGTTAAACAGCAAGACAACTGATTTAATGGGATGGTTTGCTTATCCAAAGGAGGGTTTCAGCAGATGCTAAGTGACCAAATGGAGAGAATATCAGTGAGTGACTTCTAATAGTATTTGGAGGGCTAAACTAAAAATTACCCAGTTCCTTTTTATTCCTAAAAAAGACTATCATATTCTATCCACTTCTTGTGGGATCTCCTTTCAGCCAAATTCATCTCATTGATCATACAAGCCTCTAAGAATTGTGTTTTCTAACTTGTTCCATTGATTGATTGTTTCACTATTACCCACATCTGGGTATTTATGACTTCTCAGTCTCAACATTTACGATTTTCCTCTTCCTTTTTGCTTAATAAATGGCATTTGTTTTTCCATCCTTCTTTTGCTGACTAGTTAACATAGCTAACCAAATGAACTTGCAGTTGACACTACCAACATTTACTTTGTACTCTTGTGACTAAAATGAATACTTTATTATTATATTTATTTTCAATTTTCAAATATAGAACTAACTTACTTAGGATGAGCACTTGACCCCAGAAAAGAATATCACCTTAGCAGAATGCCTAGATTCAACAGGTCTGCTAGACTAGCCCGTTTATATTGAACCACAAAGCTATTATGCCAATCAACAATCATTGCCACCACCAACAAAAACGCATAACTGGGTTATACTGATCCTAAGAGAATAAAGTTTCACAATTTCTTTCTTCAACTCATTCCTATATTTATTAACTCTCACAAACAGGAAATTGTGGTGTATATCTGTCGTAAGCCTTTCACCCTGTAGTATAAACTAATTTCCTTTTTCTTGATTCTCTGCACCTGTATCTCAATAGCTGTGTGTTTTTTATTTCTACAGAATAAAAAGCAGAATAAGGTCACATCAATGACACAGATCATGTATAATACTAATTATAATGTTGGACTTCAAGGAGCATCATAAAACAGGTTGGCAGTTACTCTTGTTGTGCTAAAAACACAATATTTTGATAATAATAATGTTGCCAGTTTGCTGAAATAAAAGATGTTAACGGCCACATATTTCCATGGACTGGATTATAATGAAAGAGAAATACATTTTATGTAAATCAATAATACTCCCCAAACAATTTATACATCACTTACTACTTATGATAGTATGGCGAATGCTTTCTGGTATTCACTCCAGGGATAAATGCAATCATAATGCACCAGTGAAAACATAAAACTGATTTTGTAAGAGGATGTAATGTAAAGGAATTACAAATTATTTTACACTTCTCAAATTCATACAATTTAATCTGGTATGTAGTATTCAGAACTGCTAAACTCGGTAACTAAGCAATTCAGAATTTCTCTGAACAATTATGAATTACTGCATTGAAATGGAGAGTATATGATGTTGCAAAGATTATCTTGACACAATAATTACTCCATCTTTCCATTTATTTTACTTACAGATAGCTTACATGGCTAAAGAATAGACTTCTATTTTTTTTTAAGATTTTATTTATTTGACAGAGAGAAACACAGCCAGAGAGGGAATGCAAGCAGGGGGAGTGAGAGAGGGTGAAGCAGGCTTCCCGCCGAGCAGGGAGCCCGATGTGGGACTTGATCCCGGGACCCTGGGATCATGACCTGAGCCAAAGGCAGTCGTCCAACCAACTGAGCCACCCAGGTGCCCCTAGACTTCTATTTTTTGATTATTAAGAAGTAACAATATGATTGAAAGAAAGATATGCTCAAAATTAAATAAATAAATAAACACCAAAACTCTTATGAAAATAAACTCCTTTTCATTATCCCCAGGAATATGTTTACATTTACATTTGGCCAGCTGGGGTTCAAATTAGATAGCTCCATAGGTGACAGAAACCCTGAGGCTTGCATGGATCCTGAGGACAAAGGTGATTGTTTCAATTATTTCCCTTGAATGGCTTATCCAGCCCTGACCTCAGCATGAAGCAAGGTATTGGAAGCCTGATGCATGCAGTCATGTCATTATGCATTTAAGTTTATCTTCTTAATGAATTTAAATATGCTTCAGAAACTTACAGGGCTTACAGCTGAAAATTTCCATGGCCTGGTCACTGGATAAAATCAAGGCTCCTGAAGTGAGACAGTTGATCACAACTTCCATGAGCTTCAGAAAAGAAGCTCTTTGGTAGAGGTAATCAAATGCTTACAACTTCAAATCTTGGAGAAAATTATACTCTTTATCTCTTTCACAGTGATTTTTGTTTTGTTTTAAGAAAATGAGGTTGAAAATGTGGCTGTAGGCAACTGCTAATATGTCTGACAGTCAAAACCATATAAAGGAATCTTCATCCCCTAATATGCAGTAAATGAATCATTAATAAAGCCCAGACATCAGTTAAGAAAAGATAGGAGCAGAGCTTAGAACTAAAAGACTAGGAGTAGAATTAGTGTAATCTGTGTCAAAATAGTCTCGGGGAGTTGGGGGGCGGGGAGGAGCACTGAGTCAAGTCAGGACGAAGAAATGGCTGAAATGTATTACCAGAGCATCTCTTAAAGCAGTAATTTGCCTAGCAGCACCCAACTCCATCTCTACCTATCCCCACACAGGTTCACAGACCTTGATCAGTGACTCTGAACACATACCCATCACTAAGATATAGCTGTTTTCTCTAATCCTGGAACATACTGAGGTCTGCTCAACTTTCTTGGCCTTTCATTTCTTTTTTGATGCATACCCTTCAAAATTTGCACTGTATCAGAGAAATGGAGCCCTTGCTCAGCTCATTTTTCTCCATGAGCATATGCTCTTCTATCATGATTTGCACAGTTACAGTTTTTCCTCTCAGGAAGGTTAGGCCACCTGCTCTCCCAGGGTCCTTCTGCATACAACCACAGTGTCCTACACAACAGACAGATGTTGGGCTCATTTTCCTTCTTGAGATTCTGTTTCAAGTTAGAATTACATTTTAGTGAACTCAGAAAGAAAGTATCCTTGCTAAATCAATACACAGCAAAGTTTTGTTTTTTTGTTTTTTTGTTTTTTAAAAAGGAGGAAGAAGAAGCAGCCCAATATACAAAGATCAGTGAAGTTAAACAGCCAGCTTTACACTTGCCCTGAGGATGCAGAGTTCTAAAGAATAATAGTTGTCTGGTCAGCAAGTGTAAGATACCTGCTTAAATGTGAAGATATCGGAGACATTTAAGAAAAGGCAGAAAGCTTTAAAAGCAGAGGAGAGAAATTTAAGAATTTAGCCAACAATATAAAGTGAGGTAAACTAAACTTTGCTCAAGCAGCTAATTTTTCCCAGATAAGTCGGGCTCATAGATATACTATACATATTCAATAAATTAAAGCAAAATTCATCAATGAGCTATATAATTATTTTGTTATTAAATTATTACTTTTCATGAGAGAGTGATTTAGTTTCTGGTGTATCTTATTCTTACCATGTCTCTGATCTAAAAGAATGAAATCACCATCTGGTGACAATTACAGACATTAGCTCATAAAAAATTCCAGGATTGTGTGGGGAATGGGGAATGAATCTTGAAACACTGGAAAAAAAATTTTAGTAACAATAAAAAAATAAAAAATAAATAAAAAAATTCCAGGATTTAGATTTGATTATGTAGTATGTTACACAGAAAGGTTATAGAAGAAGGTGAATACTCTATCTAAAGTATTTTAAAGGTACTTGTGATATCTAATATTAATTGAAACATAAAATATCATCTCTAAAAAATACAGACACATTTTCTAGATTACCAGGTTTAGCAAGCAATTCACACTTATAGATTAAAAGTCTTCTAACTTGCTAATGAATCAGTCCTCTATATTATCTCATGATTTCAATTTCCCACACTTAAAGGACAGGTAGTAATATCATATGTGTGTCATGAATACATATCGAATGCAATCTTAATATATGACATTCTTTGGAATTTCAAGGCATATCCTTGTAAAGCTGAAGATAAATAACTTTCAATTAAAAAAAAATTACAGTGTTGCATCATCTTTGAACCAAAAGCAGTAGATATAAAGTCATGGTGGTACTTACCACAGTGAAATTCATCACTTTCAATATCCATATTGTCATGGCTAAGTTAACTATCATGGTCACCAACAGCAGAAGGACAAAGAAGTATAAGCACCTCTTTCGCCATCCATAAATCCCCACTGGGTAGAGTTGTGCATTCTCAGCCCTTGGCAGATTGTTCTGTTGTGTCGCTAGGATATATTGTTCCCGTGTCATCTGAAAAAAAAAAGAAGAAAGAAAGAAGGAAAGAAAGAAAGAAAGAAAAAAAGAAAGAAAGAAAGAAAAAAGAAAAGAGGCATTCAAAACTAAAACCAATGATTTTTTAAAATCAAGACACAACATACTTATGAATAATGGGTAGTGAGTATTCAAAGTATTATTGCTGAGTAATTAAAATTAGATTAAAATTTATTAAAATCGTACAAAGTCCCTCACATAACATCATCACTGCTGCTTTTTAGTGCTGTTTAACTAACTGTGATATTTCTAGGATATATATTATTTTCAGTAAGATTTATCCAATTCTATCAGTAGCTTTTTTTTAAGGAGACATTGAAGATGCTCATCTCTACTCCCAGGTGTCTATAACTTAAAATTCTATGCGCATCTGAGCTACTCTTGTAATACATGTCACCTGTTCTATAGGGTAGACAGAGACCAAATGGATCACAAGGTATTTCTGTTTCTTTATCTAAAGATACAGGATATCAGTGCTCAGGGTATATGTTTTAATAAAACATAGTGCATTTGAAAGAAGCTATGGGAAGAAAATATACTTTTATTGAGAATTATATAGATATAGCTATTTGATATTTTTACTTAGAACTTTGTTGGCTATTTATTTTAGTTGTATTTCAATGAGTTCTCAGAATAAATCTGATCTCTAAAAAAGAAGACACTATACTGTACTATTCTGTTATATAATATTATATAACATATTGATATACATAGAAGTTAGTTTTAGAAAAAAGGTGGTGGTATTCCTTGGTAATATATAAATTTATTTTCTGAGTTAATTTTTTCAAAAAACAAGTACATTATTTTCTGTCAGACACAACTAAGAAGTACAGTTAAGAAAAATAAAAGTACTAGGCATCTAATTTTTAGAATAACTTATTTATTATCTGAAGAATAAAAGCTTTAATTTTTATAAAATATAACTTTCTTCAAGGCGGTAAGTTTTTGTTTTTTGTTTTTTTTTTTAAAGATTCTATTTATTTGACAGAGAAAAATATAGCCAGAGAGGGAACACAAGCAGGGGGAGTGAGAGAGGGAGAAGCAGGCTTCCCGCGAGCAGGGAGCCTGATGTGGGGCTCGATTCTGGGTCTCTGGGATCATGACCTGAGCCAAAAGCAGTCACTTAACCAACTGAGGCACTCAGGCACCCCCAAGGCAGTACATTTTTTTAATTTATTTTTTTCTCTTTAGGTTTCATCAGATTTCTCTTATTGTTCATGTCAATTAAACAATACAATAGAAATCATGATGAATAAATACACCAAAATAAAAGCAACATCAATAAAGAATGAAAATTAGCTGTCAAGTTATATAAAATACATGCATATCTTATTGTATTGTGCTTTACAGGTACTGCATTATTAATAAGTTGAAGATTTGTGACAACCCTGGGTCAAACAAGTCCATTGCTGCCATTTTTCCAATAGCATTTGTTCATTTTGTATCTCTGTGTCACATTTTAGTAATTCTCACAATATTTCAAGGTTTTTCCATTATTATTATATTTGTCATGGTGATCTGTGATCAGCGATCTTTAATGTTACTAATATACACGAATATAAGATGATGGTTTTACTGATAATTGTGTGTGTTTTGACTATTCCACCAAGTGCCCCTTTGCCCTCTTTCTCCTTCCTTTTCAGGCCTGTCTTTTACATGAGATATAACAATATTGAAATTAGGCCAATTAAAAACCCTGCGGTAACTTGCTGGGATGAGCATGAGGTATTATATGGAATTATTAAATTACTTGCTATATTTATTGTACCCCTGAAAATAATATTACACTCTCTGTTAATGGAACTTAAATAAAAAAAAAACTTAACAAACAAAGGAAAAATCTTGCAATTGCCGCTGAGATTTCAAGTAAAAGCAACAGTTACAAGTTTCACTTTAAATACAAAGGGAGAAAGGACTAAGCTTGGTGAAGAAGGTCGATCTTGGGTCAAACAGTTAGCCAAGATGTGAATGCAAAGAAACGGTTCTTGAAGGAAATTAAAAGTGCTACTCCAATAAACAGACAAAGGATAAGAAAGCAAAACAGCCTCATTCTTGATATGGAAAAAATGTTAGTGGTCTGGATAAAAAAATCAGAGTAGCCACAATATCCTCTTAAGCCGAAGCTTTCTTCAGTTCTCCAGTGGTCATGCAAGGTGAGGAAGCTGCAGAAGAAAAGCTGGAAGCTAGCAAGGTTGGGTCAGGAATCTTAAATACAGAAGTCATGTCCAAAACGTAAAAGTGCAAAGTGAAGCAGCAAGTGCTTATGTGGTAGCTGCAGCAAGTTTCCAGAAGACCTAACTATGATAACTCATGAAGGCGGCTACACTCAGCAACAGATTTTCAATGTAGGTAAAATAGCCTTCTGCTGAAAAAAGTATTTAGGATTTT
>PITA01011642.1:0-65703 GCA_004023965.1 Spilogale gracilis | reverse complement strand
CAGAGCACTTTCGTTTTGGGGAGTTTGTTTTCAATGGTTCAGCTCTGCGGGCTTCCTCCCCCACTCCCCTGTCTCTGGGGGCAAGCCTCCGGTCCCTCTTACTTGTTCCTTTTTGTCGATGGTCCTTGTCTCCCGTGGTGATCCAGAAGTGCGAAATATCACATTTCAGGCTGATTTCATGGGTGTTCATGGTGGTCCTGTAGTGGTTTTTTTGCTGGAATTCAGCTTTCTTCAGGGAACTCCCCGACATGCGGTCACCTGGCCTTCCGCCATCTTGAAACCCGGAATTGTTTTTAAAAAGAATCTGAGGTCCCTTCATTGTAACATCATAGAAACCCCAGAAATAATCATCAAAATGTATGTGGGAACTTGGCAGAAGGTAGACAAGGCATTAAAAATAAGGGAGAAAAGGAAGGATTATTTAATAAATATTTAACTCTCATTATTAAAAACAGAAAGGTAGATTAATGCCTCCTCTTGTACAGATGGGCCATTTTAGATGTATTAGGGGCCTGCATGTGTAAAACAAACCTTTAAAATGATTAAGAGGAAATATAGGGGAGAGTATCTTTATGACTGTGACTTTTTTCAGTCAGAACACCGAAAGGACAGTTCATAAACGAAAAGATTACATTAAGAAGTAAAAGTCTTTTATGCAAAAGCCACTACAAATAAAGCAAAGACACAAACCCTGGACTGCAAAATTATATTTACAACACATAAAACAGAAAATATTTTTTGTTTCCAGACTATACAGAGAGAACCTTACAAATCAGTATGAAAAAGACAACTGACCACAAAAATGAGGAGCGAAAGATACCTCAGGCAATACACAAAGGAGATTTTGAAGGACCAATAAATATAAAAGATGCTAAGCCTTATGAACAATTAGAAGGAGTGCTTACTCAAACACAGAAGTGCCATTCCTCAGCCATCAGAACAGCAGCAATGACGAAGTATGATTATCCAGATACTGGGCAGGATGAATGGAACAGAGACTTCGCTCAGCTTGCTGGACCTGTGATCTAACGTACTGAGGCAATACATGGTAGAGTTGAAAATGTGGTCTGTGAACATGCACTTCCACCCCTAGAAATATTTGCTAGAGAAACACTTGCAACAGAAGCCGGGTACGAGGATATTCACTGAAGCATTGTTTGTCGTGGCCAAACCTAATGTCTGGCAATGGAAGAAAGATAAAATATACTGTGTTCATCTTTTTGCCTTCATTGCTGCACCCCCAGCCACTAGAACAGTTGCAGGAACATTTCTGGTGCACATAAGTATTTGTGAAATGAATGATCACAGGGATGCTCACAGCACTTAGAAATGAATAAATAGGATCCATATGTATGAACATGGATAGATTCTAAACAAAGCATCGAGTGAACAAAATGCTTTTGGACTATGTATACTGTGGTACAAATTTAATACACATACACTAGTATTAGATACTGTTCATAGATACTGACATTTGTACTACAAATATTAAAACATGGACTAAAAGAAAGCACGCAAAATTTATAATGGTGGTTTCCTCTGGCAAAGAAGTGAAGGATGGCAGGAAAGAGAAAGAGGGAAGGAGAATGAAAGTAGGGGCTGGGGTTGAGAAACAAAAGCACACTTCAATTGACCTCTATAGTCTCATTTCTTTTAATAAGAAAATTATCTGAAGCCCAAATGACAAAATGGAAACTTTTAAAAAATATTTCTGTGGCTCAGTAGGTTGAGCATCTACCTTCAGCTCAGGTCATGATCCCGGAGACCCGGGATCAAGCCCCGCATTGGGCTCCCTCCTCAGCGGGAGGCCTGCTTCTGCCTCTCTCTCTGCCATAGTTGGACTGGAAATACACAGTCCAACTATGGCACAAATAGAAATGTGTTTGAATTTAGAGCTTGTGTCCCCTCTCTAGCTGTGTTTCTCTCTGTCAAATAAATAGATAAATAAAATCTTTAAAAATAAAGTAAAATAAAATAAAATTCTGAGTTTTAAATATGTAGGTATTTATTTTCGGTATTAATAAAACTTTTTAAATGAAAAGTATATTTTGTATCCATGAAATTGTAACAGGTAACTATATAAATGGAAGGAATGGAAAAAAACATGGAAATTAAAAATAAGGTGGATGAAATTTTCAAAATTCACTTACTGAGTTTAAAATAAACTCTAGTAAATCTCCTAGATCTTAAAACAAAAAGACAAGAATATATAAAAGAAAATTTAATGGGTATGGATACCTAATCCTAGAAGTCCAACATGTGATTACTTAAGAGTGCCACAAAAAGAACAAAGACAAGGGGAAATATGAGTATTTAAAGAAATAACACAACATTTCCCAGAGCTTCAAATTAAAAGGGCAAAACTCTATGAAATTCTGAAAATAAATGAGAAAGAGAAGATGCTAATACTATTCAGAGTGAGGTAGGAGGAGATTTCTTACAAAAAAATAAGGATCAGACTGACATTTTATTTCATTTTATTTCCAGTCAGCAGCTCATAAGAAAAATGAATTCATAGTTCAGAGAAAACTAGGTTTGAAAACTAGAATTTAAATATCATTAAGTTATTAATCACTATAAAGGCAAAATAAAAATTTTAGAAATCTCTGGGGAAAAAACTGAGCATATTCTCAAGTAAAGGAAGGAGAGAACCCAAAAGAGAGAAAGAAGAACATTCAAGAAAATATTGACCCTAATCTCAAAGAGTATAATGAAAAGAAATCCTAGGGTTGTGGCATGTTTGGAAAACAGTACGTCTGAGTGATAACATGAGTCAGAAAGCACCAGGAAGCGTAACTTCAAGAAGAATGTGGATTTTCTGCAATGATTTGATTAACCAGCTGGATGATCTTAGCATTAAGGTGAAAAATATGCTACTATTGTCAACAAGAAAAAAAAAATAAAGGCAATTTAAACTGTCAGGAAAAACAAAAACCTCCATAAGAAATACACAGTCCAACTATGGCACAAATAGAAATGTGTTTGAATTTAGAGCTATTGGTAAAAAATAAGAATTTTAAGACACACCTTGAGGTCTGGTACATTCTTCAAGCAGTATGGATTAAGGAAACCCACATCTTCTGTCAGTGTCCAATCACACTACTTAGTTTTAAAGTGAATTCTCTAAAGACTCGTTATAGTAAAATGCCCTTTCTTTTTCTGGAATTTATTTCTAAACACACTGCGGAAGGTAAGTGATTATAGACAATAAGTCATAAGCCCTAAGAATGCAAAACTAGTGATGTGATTGAGACAATCTGAGTGAGAGATGGAAGAGAGGAGCAAGGAGGGGAGTAAAATGGTGCCAGTTTCCTCAACTTACAAAATGGGGGGAGCCTAAGAAATAGTGGTTTAAATTGATGAATTAAAAGGAAACATTGAGGACTATTATTTAAAGTTATGAAGTTAGCAAAGAACATAAAAGTAAAAAATAAACAAAATTTAGGGAAAGGGAAAAGGAGCGGGCAAAGTACTGGGCTAGATTTCTAATTTTTTAGAAACAGGAAGTTTATTGATAGTGCTTAGATTTGATATACCAAAAATTGTTAAAGCGGTTATCAGGACTAGGAGTAGTTTATGAACTAGCGGTGTTATGATTCCATTTATACCCTCCTTTAATGAGTCAATCTATATTACCATGACAATACATCACTTTTATAATACATTTGAAAAGGGAGATAAAAATTTAAGGTTCTCTCTGCCTTGCTGATTCCCTCCCCCACTCATTAAAAAAAAAGTCTAGCGGGAGAAAATGCAGGGAGCTTGCTTTTGAATTTGTTTATGTTGTAACTTCTATAGCCTCCTTAGATAGTAGAGACCCTAGATTACAGTTATGCCAAAACTTAAAAACCTACAGTATAATCACTGAACAATGGACAAAAATGTCCAAACAACTCAGATGGAAGCATTAAAGGTCAGTGCTTTGCAGACAATGCTATTGGTATACATGCAACCTACTCTTGGCCCAGATGAGTCAGGCAACAGATGAGTCCAGGGGACCCCGTCACCAGAAAAATGGATAGGCTTGAAATGATTTAAGAGAGTGTACACTGGAAGGAATTCACAACCGAAGTGTGACTAAGGATATTTCATGATGTTAATAAAAAAAGAATATTTCATGAAAAACAATTCAGCAAGTAGTTACATTTTGAACTCCATGATTATTAGAAAGGTATTAATAATAATTAATAATAGCTAACATTTTACTGAGTGCCTATTATATGCCAAGCACATGCTGAATGCTTTACGTGTATTATTTTATCTTCAAAAGAGTATATATCCAGCAAGGTTAATACTGTTATTACCCCCATTTATAGATGAGGAAGCTGAGTCACCAAGGATTAAATAACTTGCTCAGATTGAAATAGCCAGTAGGAAATGGAGCACAGATTACATCCCAAATCTAATTCCAAAACCAGTGAGTTTGGAAAATATGAGCCCACTTTTTAGGAAATAAATTAATAACTAATGACAATCATAACACCCAGGGATTGTGATATATTTTAGTGTATCTCATCCCCTCCAGTGTTTTTTTTCTATGCATAATACATTTTCTATTTCTTAACAATTCAGGGATCATACTGTATGTATTACATATTGTTTGGTAATCCACTTTTGTCATGTAAGAATAAATGACTATTCATATCAGTCAATATTCTTCTGCATATCAATCTTACTGTCTTTTGGTATTAATTTATTCACTCAGTTAGTCAATACTTATTGATGCACAAGGCACTACTTGAGATTCTGCTTGTCCACTTGCGTGGACAAAAATTTCTGTATTCAGGAAGCTTCTATTTCAGTAGGATGAAATAACAATCAACACAGTAAGCGAAGTACAGATCATGTTGGAAGCTGACACATACTACAGGGATTAAAAGATAAGGCAGGATAAAAGGGATTGGAAGAGCTAGGAGGGTGGTAGGGTGTTGGAAATTTTTGCTAAGAAAATATTTGAGCAAAGCCTTGATGGAGGTAAAAGAATAATCCAGAAAAACATGTGGGGAGAAAGCTCTTATAGAACTGAGGTATTGTTCATATTCCATAAAATTTTTCCTCTTAAATGTATAGTTCAGTAGCTTTAGTATATTTATAAAGTTGTGCAACTATCACCACTGTCTAATCCCATAGCATTATCATCAACCCAACAAGCCCATCAACACCCTGTACCCATCAACAGTAACATGCAATTGCCCCATCCCCAAAGCCCCTGGCAACCACTAATCAACTTTCTGTCCCTATGACTTTGCCCATCCTGGACATTACAGGTAAATGGAATCATGTAATAATGTGGTTTTATCCAGGTTGTAGCGTGTATCGGTACTTCATTTTTTTGTGGTTGAATAATATTCTCTTGTGTGGATATATCACATTTGTTCACCCATTCATCAATTGATGGACACTGAGTATTTCCACTTTGGAGCTTTTAGGAACAATGCTGCTTTGAACACCCATGTACAAGTTTTGGTGGGAACCTATGTTTTTGATTCTACTAGGTATATACCTAGGAGTGGAATACTGGGTCAGATGGCAACTCTTTATTTAACTTTTTGAGTAACTACGAGACTGTTTTACAAAGTGGCTGTGCGAGGAAGAAAGCATTTAAAGCCAGACTGAACAGTTAGTGCAAGACATTTGTAGAGTACTGCAATGAGGCCACTTGGCTGGAAGGGTGTGAGACCCAGATGGAACAGAGAGATAATGGGGGGAGACTAGAATGTGTAGGGCCTTTTAGGCCATTGTAAGGACCTTGGCTGTTACTCTGTGAGAAATGGGGAGCCAGTGGGGGGTTTTGACCATGGGATGATGTGACCAACCTTCATTTTTTAAAAGAATCAATATGGCTG
Organism: Spilogale gracilis; assembly: GCA_004023965.1. Taxonomy (NCBI): domain Eukaryota; kingdom Metazoa; phylum Chordata; class Mammalia; order Carnivora; family Mephitidae; genus Spilogale; species Spilogale gracilis. The sequence continues at coordinate 59,857 of PITA01011642.1, read as the reverse complement.
CTTAGTAGAAAAGAGACTATGGGAAAAGATTAGGAGACCATTGTAGTAAGCCAAGCAAGAAATGACAGTGGCCCAGACCCAACTAGAAGCAGTGGAGGCAGTGAAAGTAGTTAGATTCTGCCTATGTTTTGAAAGTAAAATTAAGTGGATTTTCTGGAGGATATGTGGTGGTGGTAATAGAAAGGAAAAAGTCAAGAATAATTACTCATCTGCTGGTTGCCAGAGCCGCTGGAAGGATGGAGATGCCATTGACTGAGATGAAATTGACTAGAAACAGAGACATTTTTGATGGGAGTGGTAGATTATGGGTGGGATTCAGCCAGTGACATGTTAAATGGGAGAGCAGAGATGTTAAACAGGCAGTGGAATTTGCAAGTATGGAGTAGAAGAGAAAGGTCTGGGATGGGAGTAGAAATTTGGGATTAACCCTGTCACTAGTTGACGATTATGAAAGAAATGAGCATAGACAGAGAGGAAAGGAGGACCATGGACTGCATCCTAGGGTTCTCTAGGGTAAGACAGTGTAATGAGAAGGGGAGGAATAAAGAGCATCAAGAAGAAGGAGGAAAACCAATCAAATGTGACATCCTGAAATCCACATGAAGAAAGAATATAAAGGCAGAAGGAGGGTATGTTGGGTCAAAATACTGCAGAGGTCAAGTATGAAGAGGACTGAGGATTGATTATTAGGTTTAGCAACAGAGACAGCAGACAACAGAGACAATTATTAGATTTAGCAACAGAGACCAGCAGTTTCTTTGGAGTGGTGCTGGCAGAAGGCTCATTGGAATGGGTGTAGGACAGAAGGAAAGGTATAGAACGAAACTCTTGGGGGTTATGGTGGTTTCATTATCTTGATTGTGGTAATGGTCTGACAGTACATACATATATCAAAACCAATCAAACTGTACACTTTAAATATGTGCACATTAGGATACTTCAATTATATGTTAATAAAGCTAAAAAAGGGAGATAATGGGAGGACAGAAAGAAACCACTTTTGATGAGATTTGCTACAAGGGGAGCAGAGGAATGAGCTTTTAAGCTTCATAATTGGGAGAAAAGAGGATTTTTTTTAAGGTGGGAGAAATAACCACATATGTCTGTGCTGTTGGGAATGGTCCAGAAAGAAACTGATGATGTTCAAAAGGGGAGAGTTGCTACAGGGAATCATGTAGAGTAGATGGGTCTACTAGGGGTGGGGATTTAGTGCACAAATGGAGGAGGAGGCACACAGGAGGTACATTTATGGAGACAGGTGGAGAGGCTGTGTCTACAAGTACAGAGAGCAGTAGGGGAGGAGATGGGGTGGTGGAGTCCATGGAAGTTCTCTATTCTCTCTGTGAAATGGGAAGCAAGATCATCAGTTGAGAATGAGGATAGGGGAGAAGGTTTTAAAGTTTTGAGGGGGGAAAAGTCAATGTGAAATAATTATCAAGGAGAGTGAGATTGTGTAAAGGAATGGAACAAAGAACAATTGCTGGCACTCAGGACTCAATGAGTCCTGTGGTCCTGAATTTCCATCCAGTGCATTTGTGTGGTTTTCCCCAGTCATATTCAGCAACAAGGATATAAGTAGAGAGATGGAAAAGAACTAGATCATGCTTTTGTCAAGAGAATAGACAGGCAAGAGAGGTAAGAGTTGTGGGTGCCTGCAAAGAGATGGATTATAATGGTGACCTTTTGTTTAAACTGGCTCAGGAAGAAAGAAGAAACATCAAGAGGGTGAGGTAGAATGAAAAGGTAGAAGATTAGAAGGATTAGAAATCTGGGGGGTGGGGGGAGTTGGAAGATTGTTGGAGATGGGGTACTGAAGGGAGTGAGCTGGAATGGGGGTGCGGGGGTGGTCTGACTGAAATGCATTACTCGGCATTCCATTATATGGACGTACAGTTTGTTTCACCAGCTCGGATCCCTTTCTGAGATGAGTCTAATAAGATCATGGAATCTATCTCTTTCACTTCTGTCACCTCTTATTTCTTCGTCATTGCTGATTCTCCCTGAGATCCCAGGAATTTCTACAAAGTTCAGCCCCTTCCTTATTGGATCACTTGACCCCAACCTAACTATCCTCTCTAAATAAGCACTTTTTCCCTCTGATCCCAAGTCTCTAATAACATCTGCCCTTGTATGCTAAGAATTCTGTGATGCCCTTGAGAACCAGAAGGGAAGCGAGGGGAACTGGTCCAGTTGCCAGTTTCCTGTCCCCTAGGGTATCCTGGGGCAATCTACCTTATCAAGTGCTCAGAGAGAGAATGGAGAGAGTTGGGATATTTTCCTTTGATAGTTTGTGTTCTAGCTCCCTAGTCCAAAATTACAAAAACAAGAGTTTACGTCTTTCAGAGCATAGCTCGACCTTTCTAGAACTCTTGTTGTATGGAATGTAATCCGCCACTTCGTCACAGATGATGCCCTCTATTTCCTGTTCCATCAAAACCTCTATAAATGTTGTTTGGAGATACATCAACCAATGTGGTGTTGCCATTTTTTTTTTTTTTGTTTAAATGACCTGTATGTTATGATCTTTAATGGGAAGTCAGTTTAACAGGATAATTAGATCCTTTAGGGAGGATTCATTTGAAATTTCTTATTTATGAGCTGTCTGGTGCCTTGTTTTCTTTAACAGATGTATGTGAAGGAGTTGGCATTTAGATTTGAATGCGTTTTTTAACTGTTTGCCTCCTAAACATTTTCTTTTAATTTTCCCTGGGGTCTCCTTTTAATAAAGCCTTATGGAAGGAAAAAATCCTCCCTCTGCTCGACAGGCCCATCTTGTTCGCCTTCCTACCTCCATGGCTACGAACGAACAAAGGCACATACTCATAAAAACACACATGATGAACACTGCCTAGCCAAGAAATCTGCCTCCATCAAACACCTTCCTCAGTCTGATCCTGCCAGACAGAGATTTAATGTCATGCCAGCACCTACATATGGAGGTCTGAAACTCCATGTTTGTGAGTTCCCTGTGATGACCTCTTTGCACACTATAGTCTTTCCATACGTATCACCAAGTCCACGCTGGTGGTCCGTGTCATGGGTGACACAAACATAATGAAATCTACAGCTACAACTCTAGGCTGCTTTCAACTCTTCACTCTTTCATTCATTCCTTCATTCAAGGATAACAAGGGCAAAGTTTTCTGTATTCCTTTGTGCATTTCCGCGCAAGCCTCAGTCTGGTGCACACAGCAGGTGCTCAATTATTAACAGACTGAGCACTCCCTGGAAGGTAGCCCAAGAGCCATGCACTCACCCACCCAGGGTCCCACTGAGAGGGATTCCAGCGGCATTTACAGAATCAAACTGCAAAGTTCCTGGCTCTGCATTGTTTTATTGACGTAGAAAGCTTATAATGCTTTCTTATTCCCCCAAAAGATGATTTTGGTGAGTAAGAAGCGTAATGGGAAAATGCGGTTAAGCCAAGTGGGTACCTAGAGATCGTAGATGGACGGATTTTCCCTGACTGAATACACAGTTGTCACGTTTAGGGTAACTGTTCTCACGTTGCCTACACCCCCGAATGCATGCACGCCGCGCCCTCCTCCACGCATGTAAGAGGCAATCTCCTAACATCTGTGGTTTCAGTGACTCCTAAAGTGGCCACGTGGCAGCCTGCACAGGCTTGGGCAGAGATGATGTTCTTTTGTTCTTTTGCTCCCTCACCTTCTTCAGTGGAATCAAGGGTTTATGAGGTTATTTTTAGCCATTTTTGTCAGCAGGGAAAGGAAGAAAGGCAAACATGAAGGAATCCTGAGGTTCTGCTGCAACTTCCTGGAAAGAATGGGCTTTAAAAAACACCAATGGTGAAGATTAATTCCTTTGTCAATAAACGTCAGCAGCTAATCTAGTGCCAATTGCCTAAGCCTGAGGAATGAGCCCCAAGGACCCGAGCAAACTAGATCATCGTGTGGTGTGGCATTTGTTTTTCTCCCAAACACTGACCAGGCATCTGCCATTCCTTCCCATTTTTTACACTGCAGAGGAAAAAGAAATGCCAGTTTCTGCAACTCCAAAGGGCAAATTGGATATGTTTTGACATATGTTGAAAGTAAATTATTCTAAAATCTATTCACATATAGAATTATCTTTCTGGGACACGCCACACTAAATGTCACTTTCACTCCTGAATTCTTTCAGGCACCAAGCCAGTGGGCAGTGACTTGCCTTGCTTGGTTTTAGGGACTGAGTTGGACCGACAGTTGGGGTTGGGGTGACTAACGGGGCAGCAAAAGGTACTTGGTATCTGTTTGCCTCTCAAACAAGCAGCCATTGCTGCTAAGAAGATACGGTCTCCCTCCCTGCTCCTTTGCTTTCGGGTCACTTTCAGGGGCTGTCTGCTCCATGGAGATAACTTCGGGTCCACCCTGGGCCAAGAGCATCAATTTTTATTGGAAGCTAAAAAGCCTTTGGAAACCTGGGGAAATAAACCCCTACCTGAGGTATTTCCAGCTTCAAGAAGAGGGTAAAGCCACACAGGCCCAGCTTGCTCTTCCTCCCAGCCCCGGAGTTCAGGAAGGCTCTTAATGAAGAGCAGCTTTCACACTTCTTCCCTGCAGCCTTCAGGAATCCGTTTTACAGAGTAACAGACTGCACCCAAACGGGAAACAAAAGTTACCTTGCAAAGTAGAACAGACTTCAGTCCTTGTTTTTCTGCTGTTGCTGTTTTGTTTTTGTTTTTGTTTTTTGCTTAATTCCATTTAATTCTACGTCTTCTTTAAGTGCTGTTCACACTAAATTGACTTGACAAAGCAATGAGAAGCCACCACCCAGGGTATGAGAAACACTGTCCAAGGCTAGCAGAATACCAGGGTCTGAAGGTGGACGGCAGCGGCCACAGAAACAGGTTCTCCCCAAAGAGCCCGCCCACCTGCCCCGTGCTAGGTCCCTGCTTGAATGTCTGCTCCGGTACTGTGAGGAGCCAGGCAGCTACTGGGCACTTTCCTGCAGCTTCACAAACACCCACCAGGAGCTCTGGGTACTAGTGTTACCCTCTGCTACAGATGAGGCTCAGCTGAGGTTAAAAAAAAGCTTGAGGTTACCAGCTGGAAGAACGCTCTGACTCTGAACCCACTCATAACCTTGACCCCACCTGCTCAAAGCCCACTGGAAGCCACGCATTGCCGTCAGGGTCAAATTGAACCTCTTGACCTCTACAGCTTCATTTTGCTCCTCTCCTCTCCTGTCCCTCTGCACTACAGCCTGAAGGAACTTCCTGGTCCCAGATTTCCTGGGCCTTTCTTCTCCCTTCCCTTTGACTGGTTCACTCTTGTTATTTAGACCTTGCCGAGGTCTCAGCTGAAACCTCATTTCCTCAGGGACACCTCTCAGTGCCTGTGCCCGCCTCCATGGCCACAACAGGTGCCCCTCTGTATGTTTCCAGACCACTCTGTTCATTCCTCTGTCCTGGGACAGATTCTTCTCGAGCTGGTGGTGTGCTGGTAAACGTTCAGCAGCCAGCTCTCTGGGGAAAAGGAGAGGGAGGTGTGAGTTACCATCTGCTTATTTCCATGACAGAAATACTTGCACGGTTGCCAGTTTCAAGCCATCCACATGGCTTCACTGAGCATGGACTTGGAAAGGCATCAGGGGGATGATCCACGCTGGCTCCAGGGGATGTCTGTCTCGCCGCCTCTGACCCGGGGGAAGGCAGGGACCAATTCTGCCATGTGGACAGTTATCTAGCTCCTCAGTGGCTCAAGAAGGGCCGGCAACAAAAGGCACTGGTATTCTGGGAAATACTAGGATGGTGATATGTGTTGCTTCTCCACAATGACTAAGGAAGGGATGGAAGAGGACTGGATAAAGGCCAGGTGTAATGAAAACAATAAACAATACTCACGGCTTCCTTACACACCATGCCGTATTTCCACACACGCTGTATCATGTGACTGTTTTCATGGAGAGGTAGGTGTTAGGTAGTAGATGAAGAAACTCTCTCCCCAGAGTGGCAGAGATCCACTCAGGATCCCACGGTTCACACCTGAGCCAGAACAAAGGTCTCTGGAGTTTTAGCCCCACGCCCCCATACTGTTCAGGGTGGCTTACCATATCAACAGCCCTGTTTGTAACGGAAAAGTAGACATTTGGGCATACGCAGGGATTAAAACAGGGAAGGTGATGGTGATGAGATGGGCAGGGACCGCCCAGGTGTGAGGGGTGTTGTGCCCACACATGTGCACACAGACCAACACCTGTATGACACCGTATCTTGGGAGAGGAATACCGAGTGAGTGACAGAGCTGCTGGGGGGTGGGATTGTGAGTGCTTGAGAGCAGGGCTTGAAGAGTCTAATACCTGAGTTCAGGTTCTGTTCTACCACATCACTGTGTGACCTTGTCCCCAGAAGTGTTTTGTGCCATCCCTTCCTGCAAATACTACTCATTTTTTTTTTAAATCATTCATGAGACAGAGAGAGCATGAGAATAATAGGGGGGGAGAAGGAGAAGCAGGTTCCCCATAGAGCAGGGGCCAACATGGGGCTCGATCCCAGGCCCCTGGGATCCTGACCTGAGCCGAAGACAGAGGCTTTAACTGACTGAGTGACCCAGACGCCCCCACAGTCACCACTTTAGAAGGTAAACCCCTTTCTGCCTGGGCCTATGTTTGCTTTCAAACCAGGAGAATGGTCCTTATGTCCTTAAAATTACCTTATGTTACGAAAGTAAAACAAAGACTAATATTTTGTGATGTGTGACAATTACATGAAATTCAAGTTTCATTTTCCTGAATAAAGTTGTGTTTAAAGTTTTGTGCAGTGAGGTTATGCATTTAATATTGTCTCTGGCCATTTCATGCAGAGTTGAGTCTTTGTAACAGAGCTCATATGACCTGCAAAGCCTAAAATACTTACCATCTAGCCCATTACAGAAAAAGGTTGCTCACTCCTGGCCTAAAACCACTGGCAGATACCCGGAGAAGTTAAGGTCTTATCAGTAAATGCTACCATGGCCTTGTGGAGAGTCAAGGTTTTTACTGCTTCTCAAAGCACACAGGGGATGGTGGAAAGAGATGCCAGCTTTTAAAAGCCACAGTGTGATCGGATAATTCAAACGCTCAAGAAGACATCCTTTCCATCTCTAAGACTGCTGTCATGGCGGTATGAAGTTAATTTTAGGGAACAGATGCAAGCCAGAAACACTGCAACCTTGAGTCTCAAAAACAATTTTTTAATGTACTTATTTTTAAGATTTTATTTATGTATGTATGTATTTGAGAGAGAGAGAGAGCAAGCTGGGGCTGGGGGGAGCAAAGGGAGAGAGAGAGAGAGAATCCCCTGCATGGGGCTCCATCTCACAACCCTGAGATCAGGACCAGAGCGCAAACCAGGAGTTGGACGTTCAACCGACTGAGCCCCCCAGGAGCCCCAGCGCCACGATTCTCTAAGCCAGCAGGGATATCCGACATTGCACAGGGCTGTTTACAAGATCAGCTAACATGATCTGTTCATTGTTACAAGGTAGTATCACTGTAGGCTTAGCCCTTCCAAGACTTAACTCTCATGTCCATCCAGGCCTCTTCCACAGGCTGGGGGCAAACAGTGGTGGCGATGGGTCCCATGCACCTGCCGGCAGGAGGGCCCCGGGCCTGTCCATGAAGCTTTCACCAACAAACCCACAGAAAAATGAAGGCATGTGCTTTCCTGGGGTTGGCCCCAAATGCAAACATGGACTCTTCCAGAGTCTTATCTTAATGCTGTCCTGCACTTAGACGGCCCCCCCCCCACCTTATTCAGATTTTATTTCATGGGACATTATTGTCACGTATTCACACATGTTTTGGCTTAAGTTTTGAAAGCTCAGGCACAACTTTGAAAACTGTTTCTACCAAGTATGAATTTTTCACCTGTTTTTTTCTTTTTCCTATTTATTACACCTCCCTGTTGGGTGGATTGTGTCAACGTTCTTCTCCACTGTTTAGAGAAGGCAACAACTTTTTACAAAAATGGGTTTGAACTTCTAATCTTATCTGCCACGTGAAGAAGCCCCTGAAATGCAGCTCAACATCAAGGGACCTAAGAGGACAGAGGCATCATTGTTCACACTTTCAGTTCAGGATTTTGCCATTTCCAAAATTCTTAGTAATTGTTCAGCATTTTCCTACAAAATTCTTGATGTAACTTTTCCGAAGCAAAGTCAGTTGTGATGCACCAACAATAGTTTCACCTGAATTATAAAAACTAACTTGTGTTGGTTTTTTTTCTAAAACAGAGAACTGGAGGAAATTTTATAGACTCTTATTTTATATTTTCTACCATTCAGAGTGACGCTCATCAATTTTTGAAAATCAGAGCTTCTAATGATGATTTACTTTAAGAAAATAAAAGCAAATAAGCAAAAGCCTAATGCACAGCTGCACTACAATTAGAATGACTATCCAGCATGAAAAAAAAGATCACTTTAATTGAGGCTGTATCAGCAATAAGGTGAAAGGGGTAGAATCTCTATGCTCAATCATTATTATTCACAGATGCCATATTTGAGAATTCACCTACTTGTCCAAACATATTTGTAACTCAAAAATCAATAGTTGGGGCACTTTCATGGTGATTTGCAACCATGTGTACAGTAGCAAAAAATGTGAGTCACCTGATACACGTGTTCCCAGTTTGGGTCGAGCAAGGCAAAGATCAGCTATTCCAGATCTCATAATGGAAACAAGTGTCTTTTTCACAATGTGCTTTTATGGGTTTTTGTGGGTGATTTTGTTCTTCAAAAATGGCAAAAGTGCTAATGTGCTTTCCAGTGTTCCAAAGCACAGGAGTGCTATGATATGTCTTACAGAGAAAATAAGTAGTTAGAGAACTTTCATTATCTTACTTACATAAGAAAGTGTATTGGGGGTAGCTGGGTTGTGGGTTGAGGAACCGACTCTTGGTTTCGGCTCAGGTCTGATGGAGGGTCGTGGGATGGAGCCCTGCATCAGTCTCCCCACAGAGCACAGTCTGCTTGAGTCTCTCTCTCCCTCTCCCTCTGCCCCTCCCCTCGCCACCCTCAACCTTCTCTCTAAAATAAATCTTTAAAAAAGAAAAAAAGGAGAGGAGAGGAGGGTGGGAGGGATAGGGTGCCTGGGTGATGGACCTGGGGAGGGTATGTGCTTTGGTGAGTCCTGTGAATTGTGAGACTAATGATCCACAGACCTATACCCCTGAAACAAATAAAACATTCTGTGTTAATAAAAAATAAAAATAAAATTGAAAATGTAAAAAAGAAAGGTAATGTGTTATATTCAGGCATGAGTTATATACTATTATGGGCCCTAAGTGCAATATTAATGAATCAACAATACATATTAAATAAGTATCTTTGAACACAAACACACATGAATTAAAGTTATGTATTGATCAGTTGACAAAAATGCTAGGAACCCACCCCTGTATGTCCGTTAGCAGCAATGTGGCTCAGCATTGGCTAATTCAGCATTAACCACCACTTATAGGACATAACTACCTCAAATAACAGGAATCTGTCGTATTTGGATTTCCTTTCTATTCAATTCTCACGTATGGGTCTTAAGTACCGTTAGTCCAGAAGAATCTCTGACTGTTAAAATTACAACTTTTAAAAAAAATAATTATAACAATTATTATCAAAGTATGAAGAATGTCTTCCACTTCTTCCAAGATAAGTGCAGTTCTCTTGTTTATGAATACTGTACCATGCTCCAAATGGAGTCATACTGAAGGCTGATCATTCTGCAAGGCTGATCAAGGAAAGGTTGGGGAATGAGAAGGAATTAAGGAAACAGTAGGAGTCCAGGGACTGCTCGTATGGGTTCTTCTATCTCAGCCATTCCTGAGACCTTTCGTTCCCCCTGGCCAAACAGTTTATACCATCTGGGGAAGCCTTCCTTTCAAATGAGAAAGAAAGGGCCCAGGGGGCGAGGAGGTTATATGGCTGAGACGCTGGTCCTAATCTTTTTCTGTAGCAATCGTATACCCAACAAGATGGAGATGTCCATGAAAAATTAATAATAACAGAGTTTCAGTTGAAGGCCACTCATTATAACCAACCCTAGCATAGGGTTATGTTTGTTGTAGAACTGGACGCTAACTGGAATTTGTACCTGTGTTATCATTACACAGTATCCAAAAAAAGGGGGAAACCTCTGGCAACCTTCATGAGGTTTTCGAAGAAAAAGAGGCATTTGCAGCTTTAGGTACTACTGTATCCACAGAATTCACTTTTATTCAAAGAGAGGACAGTCTTAGACTTCTCCCCTACTCCCCAGATACCTGATAATAATAGCAAAGGAAATCACTGTACTTTTTTTCTGGTTTGCAAGAAATAAGGAAAATTATTTATTTTGGCCTCTGAAAAAAACTGAAACTATTACATTTTCTTCATTGCCATGCACATATGAAGTTATTTCCCTCAAACCAGATTCTAATTTTCTATAATTCAGTAGGACAGCCCACAGAACTTTCTTGCCTACAGTTTTAAAGTGCTATGGGGGAAAAATTCAATCATTGCCCGAAAAGGGAAGTGAATGAGTTGCGATAACCAGAAAAATATGTGATGACTCACAGATATGAAAAGAAGTTTCCTCTGCAGCATGAGACTCTGGGAATACTCAGGAAAGTGACTCGGCTTTCAGTTTTCTCATATTTTTCTCCTTTTTGTCCTCCGCATTAACACCCAGCCTAGGAACAAAAAAAAGTTCAATGGAATCAGACCAACAGAGCTGAGAATTATGTTCTCCTCTCAAGTCAGTAAAATGCAGATTGAAAAAATCTGAGGGACACACCAATGTCAGCGATAACCCTTGCAACTGCATATTATAAAACTTAATCATGGAATCTGGTGGCCATTACACACTGTCTTGCCCAAGCATTAAATACCAAGAATTCTTCCTGTTTCAAAATTTGGGTCTTATCAAAAGATCATGTACTTCCCTGTAAGCGTTCAGTCCCACTCAGTGCCTGAAGTTTTTTTGTGGACTATGCTTGTCATAACTGGAGAAATCACCAACATTCATTAACTCTAAATTTGGGAGGGGAAGGGGTTTTTCCCTTTTATTCCTCTTGCCCTTAATAAGTCTTTCTTATCACCCCAACCAGAATGACTAAAGGCATCTTGCATCATGTATGCATTTCATCGGTATTAAATAATAATTGTGGGAGCAAGGCACAGAAAATGGGGTCAGAGATGGAGTTATCAGGCCCTACATCTTTAGGGGGGCTGGGAAACCCATAAAATCCCTTTGCTTTGGTTTCCTCATTTCATGAAACAGGTGAAAATATCCACCCGTTCTTATAAAGCCACATGGCTTAAATATACGATTGCTGGCCAGGCGATTGGGATAGATAAATTCCAAAGGGGAATGATAAATGATGCTTTAGAAAAGTTTGGCTGATCATTACTGCTCCTGTTTATAGATTCGTCCTCTCTAGCAGGATATGACTCATGTTAAGTATATGGATTTTTAATCTAAATTGGCATGTCTCTAGTTAAACAGAAACAAGCTAACCAAACATTAATTTAGGCACGTTGTATTTAGGTGGGGGAAAAAAGAGAAGGATAGTATCCTGTCTGGGTCATTTTGTCTCCCCACTGTTGACCCTGGGGCTGCTGCCCAGGTGGGGGAGGGCGGTGCTGGACACCACTATGACCGTGGGCTACTCAGCTGCAGGGCCTTGACCTTGGGGGTATTTACACATTTACTGCTTCATTTTATTCTGCCAACACCCTGAGTCCTCACTGAGGCTGACTTAATTCTCATGTATTATTGGTGAACGAGCCAAAGCGGAGGGAAAGTAAACTGCACGCAGGGGTCCCCATGCCTGTCAGAGACAGAACACCCAGGGCCTCCTGGGCCCGAGCCCGGGGTCTTCCCCACTAACCCAGCTGTCTCCTGGGGCAGGCTGCCTTGGGGAGAGGCTGCTGAATTTCCTCCCCTAGATATCTCTGAGGTCATGTCTGCACCTATGGAATAAAGGAAATCCTCTTGGTTGCTTTTGGATGATTTATGATGAGGACATAAGCTTCTCTGAGTTTTGAGTTGCCTTGTTTTGCCTTGGTTTTTACGTTTATTGGTTGTTTCCTCAGAAGGTAGTTTAATGTGCTTCCCCTCTTGAGGGCAATAAAATGTCATTTGTTTATCCTTTTACTCAAAATATGATAAAAATATTTTTTATTTTAGAAAATGCAGAAGGCATAAACAATGAAAGTAAGATAAGATTGCTTATGCTATCTTTCTCCCTTTGGTAGTTGAAATTAGAGATACAAATATTTGTATGTCCTACTTTTCTTGCCTTATATTGTATTTTCCAGTGCCAGTAAACATTTATTATAAAAGTCATGTTGATGGCTGAACTAATCATCCATTAAATGGGTATACTTTATTTACTTAACCTTTCCCTAACTGTTGGACAGCTGTCCATGCTGCTTGAAAGGAACTCTGCACAGAGTAAAACAGCAGTGTGGATGACGGATATCATGGCATTTCTGATTATGTCCCCAAAAAGGATTCCTTAAGGAAAAGGCTCAAACATGACATCGTGAAAAAAGATGCCTAAAAAGAAAAGGTATAACCATTTTAAGACTATTGGTGGAAACCACCAAATTGCTTTTTAGTGTGTGTGAGGGCTCACGGCCCTTGCTGAGGAGAGCCTGTGTCATCTCTGTCTAACACACCGCAGTCTCCCACTCTCTGGATGTGCCATCAAGGATTGTGGATTACTTTTTACATAGCCTGAACATCACCAAGAAGATAATTGGGAATTTGCTTAAGTTTCACTTTATGGGGGCGCCTGGGTGGCTCAGTCATTAAACGTCTGCCTTCGGCTCAGGTCATGATCCTGGGGTCCTAGGATGGAGGCCCGAGTTGGGCTCCCTACTCAGCAAAGAGTCTGCTTCTCCCCCTCCCTCTGCTCCACCAACCCTGCTCATGCTCTCTGTCTCTCACTCTTGCACTCTGTCTTTCATCAGGCCCCGTGCTTCATGGGAAGCCTGCTTCTCCCTCTCCCACTCCCCTACTTGTGTTCCCTCTCTCGCTGTGTCACTTTCTGTCAAATAAATAAAATCTTTTTTAAAAGTTTTCCCTTTTTTAATGGATTTTCAAGCTATATATATATGTATGTACATATATACTTTTTAGGTTATCAGCTCTTTGGTATTTCCTGCTGTTAGTCCAGTGTTCTTCAGAGAAGCATAACCAGTAGGATAGGAGATGATGGATGGATAGATGGATGGATGGATGGATGGATGGATGGATGGATAGGTAGGTAGATAGATAGGTAGATAGATAGAACATGGATACATAGATAATAGGTGATAGATGATAGATACATGGGGTCGCCTGGGTGGCTCAGTTGGTTAAGCGACTGCCTTCGGCTCAGGTGATGATCCTGGAGACCCGGGATCGAGCCCCACATCGGGCTCCCTGCTCAGCGGGAAGCCTGCTTCTCCCTCTCTCAGTCCCTCTGCTTGTGTTCCCTCTCTAGCTGTGTTTCTCTCTGTCAAATAAATAAAATATTTTTAAAAAGATGATAGATACATGGATAGATAAGTGATAAATAGATACGTAAATAGATCATACATGCAGAGGTAGATAATAGTAAATACACAGATATATAGATAGATAATAGATAGGTGGTAGATCCATAGGTAATAGAGAGATTTATTGTAAAGAATTAACCCGCATGATTATGAAAGCTGACAGCTTTCAAGATCTGCAGGGTGAATTGACAAGCTGGAGATCCAGAAGAGCCAGTACTGTAAACTCAAGGTCATGGGCCAACAGACTTGAGATCCAAGGAAAGCCAATGTTTCAGTGAAAATCTGAAGGCCAGAAAAATCTGAAGTCTGAGCTCAAGGTCAGTCAAGGAGGAGGAGCTCTCTCTCCAGGGGAGAGTCAGCCTTTTGTTTTAATCAAGTCTTTACCTTATTGAATGAGACCCACTCCCATCAGAGAGAGTAATCTGCTTACTCAGTCTATCAGTTTAAATGTTGAACTCATCCAAAAATACCCTCACAGAAAACTCCCAGGATAATATTTGGCTGAATATCTGGGCCGTCTAAGGCCCAATCAAGATGACACATAAAACTAATCATCACACCATCACCCTTGTACCACCTCGGCTTGCCTGTCCATCCCAATCATTCCCTACAGGTGACCCGGAAATAGCAACAATTTTTTTTTTTTTAATAACAGTAGCTATTTCTGATGTGTTTGTTACTTCATATTATTCAGGACCAGAAGGGACAGCTTTCCTCAACCTGTGTAAATGGTAAATTGTGACAGATAGACACCTGGTTACATGATGGTTAGATTTCCAACAGTGGCTTGAAAGAGCCCAGTCACCTAATAGTGTTTCTGAATATGGAAGTAGTAGTACCATTTCAGCTGTAACCTGCCATTTTATCAGCATGGGAAAAATCTGTTCATGATTTCTAAGTCAGGATGCCAGAAACCTGCAGCTACCACCGTGCTTCTGCCTCACACAGCAAAATCGGGAACCTGAGCCTTAGTAGATGAGAACTTTGAGCCTGAGATCCTCCTTCTCTGCATTTTCAAAGGGTTCTGAATTGATGGGCAAATGGGAATTGCTTCACAATGGGCAAATGGGAATTTTGTATCTTCACTGACTCAATCACTTATTCATATATTCATTCTTTCTTTCTTTCATTTTTTACACAACACCCTCCATGTCACCTTAAGGAGATTGTTCATATGGGCGAGTAGGAAGAGAAATCAGAAGTTCTTTGTTTTAGAGGTGTTTGCAAGCCATGTTAGGTTGACTTCAAATTTAGAGTCTGCCTTTTCATTTTTCTAAATGTGCCTAGAAGCACTCGATTCCAAGTTTGGTAATGATAAAGGGGTTATTCAAGATTCTATTTCAATTTTAAAAATCCACAAAAAAAAGGATTAATCAAGATTCAAGGGAAAAAATTAAATGTAGGCAACCATTAAGTAGCAGAGGGGATATCAGACTGCTTAGAAGTTAAGTCAGAGAGAAGGGATTGTACTTCTAAGAGATCTGTGTCAGCCCTATGTCGCATGACATTAAACCCAGATCCAGAATTCGATATCAAGATAGTGCATTCATTTATTCATTTAATAAGTCAGAAATATTTTAAGTACTAATTTTATGCAGGCACTTGTTAAAAAGGATTGGGTCTTTTTGCAACATGATGGATGGATCTAAAGAATGTATAATGCTCAGTGAAGTAAGTCCGCCAGAGAAAAACAAATACCATCTGATTCCACTCATGTGTGGACTTTAAGAAACAAAAGAAAACAAACAAACAAAAAAAAGAGATAAGCCGAAAACAGAGTCTTAAGCATGGAGAAAAACTGATAGTTACCAGAAAGGAGGAGGAGGGGAGATAGGTGAAATAGTTGATGGGGATTCAGGGTACACTCACCAGAAAGAGCACTGGGTAAATACATGGAATTGTTGAATCACCATATTGTACACATGAAACTGTATATTAACTCTACTGGAGTTAATTTTTTTTTAATTTTAAGCATTGGGTCTTAGTAATATTTAAAGAAGAAGAGGAAGAGGAGGAAGAAGAAGAGAAAGAAGAGGAAGAAGTAGGTAGAGAGGAGATAGAAGGTAGAGGGAAGATCTATAAAGTCTACCTTTTAATGTGGTCTTCCCAATGACTACATTGCCATATTAAGGAAAATTGTTCATGCAGAGAAACCGCGTATGTTTTTGCAGTTTAAAAAATAATGCAGTTTACTGAAGCAGATTGGAGCTTTATTCCTTGAAACTAATAAAAGAGGCTTATGGGAGTTGGGAAGAAATAAAGAGAATGACTTTATAATCATTTGTAGATACACAAGTGTCTTTAGATGGCCTTTTTACTCTTTTTAATGAAACTATCCAAAAACCTCCACAGTAATGGGTAATTCACCTAGGAACTCATCTTCATTATTTGCATAATTTTTAATTCTCCAAGCTTTTAGTTTCGTGTACATCAAAAAACCACTTAAGGGCTGTAAAAAGATACTGAAGAGAATGCTACATTTAGAGCAGAAAATTCTGTTACTGAATTTACCATAGTGATCATCGTTTGTAAATCTATGAATAATCAGTCCAATTTATGAACAGACCAAGCTAGAGAAGGCCTCCTTTGCTCCCATACACCCTGTTGTCTTGGATTAGCTGTGGTTGCATTTTTGTACCCTAGCAAAGAGGATGGGTATTTTATGTCACCTTCAAAGTAGGACTTAATAAAAAGCATGATGCAGTGTATTCAGCCTCTTTCAAGTGTCCAGATCCTTATGACCCTAAAAGTTGTGTATATCCCCTTCTGCATATCCCTGTTTTATTAAAGAACACGCGTTTCTCCCTTGTGTACCTAGTAAGCATCCAAGCGGGCTCTATGCTGAGCACTGTGTAAACAAGATAAAGTGAATGCCTGGTTTTAGGAGTGTTGGCATCAACAGATAGAATTGAAATGACAGACTCAGTTTGATCTTTCTCTTAGTTCTCAGAAAAGCACAAAATACATCCTCCCCGAGGGGTGAGGGGGTGGGGAGCAGGATTGTTCACCCTCCACATTCCTACTAAATGCTTCAGAGTATTTACCTCACTCTGGTGCCAAAGTGGTAGCTGGCTCTCGGGCAGACCCAAGGGGAAGAAAGAGAAGCTTCCAAGAACAGTAGTGGCCCACCTGGCCCCCCAGACCCTCATATTTGCCCTCCAGCAAAAATGAAGGCAGACAGTTTTGTGTTGTGTATTGTATTGATGCTGTGTGGTTTTTAAAAAGATTTTATTTATTTATTTGAGAGAGAGCATGAGTGGGGTAGGGGCAGAGGGAGAGGGAGAAACGGGCTCCCTACTGAACAGGAAGCCCAACGTGGGGCTCGAACCCAGGACTCTGGGATTATGACTTAAATTGAAGGCAGACGCTTAACTGACTGAGCCGCCCAGGTGCCGCTTGATGCTGTTTTACGATTATACTCTCTGCGCACTTCACCTTCTACTGATCCCTAATTTCGCTAGATTCCTAGTATTGGTGTGTGTGTGTGTGTGTGTGTGTGGTGTGTGGTGTGTGTGTGTGTGTGTGTGTGTGTATGTGTGTGTGTGTGTTCCTCTGGCAAATTCTGGTCCACCTGCTGCAGCTCAAATCACACCATTCAGTGGCAGGATTCATCGGGCCCGACTCCGTCCCTCTCCAGAGATACAGATAATATTCTAATAATGATAGAGACTGCTGTGTGGGTACCCACCAGGCCAGGCACTTTCCATTCCCTGTCAGCTGATTGCATGGTGACTGTGTAAGGAAGTCACTTTTTCACAGAGGGGCAAACTGACGTGCAGGGCAGTTAAGTAACTTATCCTAGACTGAACCCTGGCAACTGGTGGCAAAAGCCAGTGTTCAAATCCATGTGCCTGATTCCTAGGCTCATGTTTTTTTCCCTGCTCCCCTGCTCTGCCTCTCAGGCCCTTGGTAGCCATCTGTATTAGCATCAGTACTGAAATAAATGTCTGTGGGCTGGAACAGAAATACTGAACGCGATCATGTGCCCTGGAGACGTCTGAAGACGTCTGAAACAGCTGCGGAGCAGGCCCTGGAACTGCAGCAAACAGTGTTTTCTGTGCGCCAAGCTCTATGCGAGGCCCCTCGATACATTATTTCATTTAATTCTCCAATATGGAATGGGCACCACTTTATCCCCAGTTGGGAGAGACATAACTGGTGGACGGAAGAGCCAGATCTCACCTGCAGAATCACTGCAGCAGAGAGAGCTTCCCCCTACTTGGTTTTTTGGGAAGAAAACCATCCTCCTTTTTACTGGTGAGGTTAGTGATCTCTGGCTTCTGTGCCAGTCAGGTTTCCTGTTGCCTCTAGATGCAGTGGCACCTGATCTCTTCCTGTGGTGCTCACATGACAACTGTGCAGTAGAGGTTACACACCCAGAGTCCCCAGGCTCTGTGGCTGACTTCACAATGCTAAGATTTTTTGGTGACTTGTTAGCATAAAGATGGTATGGTGTTATCATCATTAATTGAATAAACTGATGTTTTACTGGCTTGGACGAAATTAAGATGATATTACATGGGGCCCCTGTGTGTGTGTGTGTGTGTGTGTGTGTGTGTGTGTGTGTGTGAGAGAGAGAGAGAGAGAGAGAGAGAGAGAGAGAGAATGAGAGAGAGAGCTGGAAGATGCATTAGTCAAGAAGTCAGGACCCGAAAATACTACTAGAAGTCCAAATATCTGAGTAACAATATTACTTTCCAACAGTAATATTTACTAGAAAAATTCTCAGTAGGAACTGAATTGCTTTTATTACTTATTTATAGTGTGCACTTCCCTCTTCACCTCTGTTTCAAAAGAGAGTATTTGTGCTTTTTCAGAATGTGTGTAAGTCCTCCATTTACCGAGTCCTGGAAGATGTTTTCTGCAAGTGCCTTGGCACTCAGTGAGTTCCAGTGAAGACAGGGGGATGAGGGGGTGGGGGACTTCCATCCTGTCTATTCTCTTTGGTGTGCATTTCCTGACCCATCCCCTTCCCGCTCAGAGCAGGATCCCCACACCGGGCGGTGTCTACGGGGCATTTAAGAAGCTCCTGTGATTCTAGTTCCCTATTATATTCTTCTTCTCAGCGCTTTACTATTCTACACTCCATTTCAAACTAAATGGAAATGCAGATGGGCACAGAGCGTCTAGGTTTCCCAAAATACACATTTTTCATGAGCGCTTCCCTCTTGAAGTGTGTGGACAGAGCCAGATATTATCTCCCCATTATCACTCAGTTCTAATGTCTAACTGACAGATGCCTGTCAGTAAAACAAGACAATAATGGGCAGAATATCTCTCTGTTCTCAGCAAAAAAAGAGAGACCCTGATTCCTGTCAGGCTCAGAGACGCTATCAGCCATTGTTAAAGTAAAGAAGACTTACAATGCCTCTTTGGGGAATACCCATGAATGGCCCAAGTGTTTTCACCCTTCTTAGTGAGAAGAAGAGAGAGCTATTGGAGTGCCTGGGTGGCTCGGTCATTGGACATCTGCCTTCGGCTTGGGTTGTGGTCCCGGAGTCCCAGGGTCAAGCCCCGCATCGGGCTCCCTGCTCAGCAGGGGGCCTTCTTCTCCTTCTCTCACTCCCGCTGCTTGTGTTCCCTCTCTGGCTGTTTCTCTCTGTCAGATAAATGAACAATATCTTAAAAAAAAAAAAAAGAAGGAGGAGGAGGAAGAAAAAGAAAGAAGAAGGAGAAGGAGAAGGAGAAGGAGAAGAGGAGGAGAGAGCTATTTCCCCTACATGGGCCGATTTCTACCGCCCCCCTGCAACAGGAGCTTGCCCAGCATGTTACTGGGTCATCACTGCCACCCTGGAGGAGGTGTGGCCGTGCCAGATGACACCTGCAGGCTTCCCCAAGTGAGAAGGACTTCCTGAAGAGTCACAGACACGGTCCAGCTGATGCAGTTTCAGCGACCTCAGCCAGTCAGTCTGATGCACTGTGTTTCTGGTCTGCCTCCACGTGCTCAGGGTCCTTCAGACAGACCTAGTCAATGGCACCATAGGGGAAGAATACAGGGGCAGGTGACACCCAATGATCTGTGCCACAACGAGCAAAAGAGGGGACGTTTTAGATTTGTTCTTATTTTCCTAAAAAACTATGCAATGCAGAAGGCCTCTGTCTACGAGGGGTGTTCACCCTAAGGAAAGACTCTATCTACCATAAAGATGAAGTGAGACACCAAAGCAGGTAAGGGAGAACAGTGCCTGGCCTTCTTACAGAGAGTACTGGATGGCAGGGACCATGCCCTTGACTTATTTTGTGTCCATTTGAATCACAAGTCCAGAGCGTGAGTTATGGGGTGACAGTGTGATTTCTCTTTTAATTTCCGTAAGAACAGGTGGACCTTTAAGAATAATCTAAACAGGGGCGCCTGGGTGGCTCAGTTGGTTAAGCGACTGCCTTCGGCTCAAGTCATGATCCCGGAGACCGGGGATCGAGTCCCACATCGGGCTCCCTGCTCGGCGGGAAGCCTGCTTCTCCCTCTCTCAGTCCCCCTGCTTGTGTTCCCTCTCTGGCTGTGTTTCTCTCTGTCAAATAAATAAATAAATTAAATCTTTAAAAAAAAAAAAAAGAAGAATCTAAACAATAACAAAACAACTGATTTACTACAGCTTGTAACTAAGGCACCAATTCCTGACTGTGAAAATTGGCAATCAAAGGAAAGAATTAAGCAGTGATCATGCCTTTTCTGTGCATGTTGGGTTTCAGCATAACCAGATTGCACTGGTTGATGAGGGAAAGTTCTTTGTTACAGAATTCCTGCTACTGAAGCTGGAAGGGAAATTCAACTTGGAACAGCTTGATTTTGTAGTTCCCCAAGTGAAATGATTGCTTCAAGTAACTGTCAGCAATGGATCCAATCATTAGACTGATAGAATATTGATGGGGAAGATCACAAAGAAGGAATCATCTACCTACCATCACTTGAACCCACTAAAAGCGGGACAGCTACACATTACATTTGATGCCCCCTGATGTGATGCAATGAGAAGTACACAGTGTCACCTATGAACTGTTGTCAAGGAGATGAACTTGAGCTCAATCGAGCCCATCTATAAGTTCACAGAAAACACAGGGGATAGAGGAACAAATTAAATGATACCACAAGAAAGCAAAATTAGAACATGGCTTTCTTGGGCGCTTGGGTGGCTCAGTGGGTTAAAGCCTCTGCCTTTCAGCTCAGGTCATGATCTCATGGTCCTGGGATCGGGGCCCAAGTTGGGCTCTCTGCTCAGCAGGGAGCCTGCTTCTTCCTCCTCTCTCTCTCTGCCTGCCTCTCGGCCTACTAGTGATCTCTCTGTCAAATAAATGAATAAAATATTTTTAAAAAAGGAAAAGGGCACCTGGGTGACTCAGTGGGTTAAAGCCTCTGCCTTCGGCTCGGGTTTTGATCCTGGGGTCCTGGGATCGAGACCCACGTCGGGCTCTCTGCTCGGCGGGGGCCTGCTTCCTCCTCTCTCTGCCTGCCTGTTTGTGATCTTTCTGTCAAATAAATAAAATCTTTAAAAAAAATCTTTAAAAAAAAAAAGAACATGGCTTTCTTCAGCAAGACAATGGTATGAGGAAGAAACGGAAGTGGCAAGTAACAGATACTTAAAGAGACATCTAAATATTACATCTTGGGGCACCTGGGTGGCTCAGTTGGGTGGCTCAGTCGGTTAAGCGTCTGCCTTCAGCTCAGGCAGGTCATGATGCCAGGGTCCTGGAATTGAATCCTGAATCAGGATTCTCCCTGTTCTCCTCTCCCCTGCTTGTGCTCTCTCTCTCAAATAAATAAAAAATTGTAAAAAAAAAAAAAAAAAAAAAAAAAAAAAAAAAAAAAAAAAAAAAAAAAAAAAAAAAAAAAAAAAAAAAAAAAAAAAAAAAAAAAGAAAGAAGGAAAAGAAAAGAAAAAGAAAAAAAAAGTCTTATTTGGATCATTTAAATAAACCAACCATAGCAGAATTTTGCAAAGGAATATGAATACAGTTTGGGTGTTAGGTGATACCAGAGGATTACTGAGGTTTTTAGACAGTGGTTTTGTGGTTGTATAAGAAAATGTCCAGGGGCTCCTGGGTGGCTCAGTTGGTTAAGCGACTGCCTTCAGCTCAGGTCATGATCCGGGAGACCTGGGATCGAGGCCCACATCGGGCTCTCTGCTCGGCAGGAAGCCTGCGTTCTCCCTCTCTCACTCCCCCTGCTTGTGTTCTCTCTCTCTCTCACTGTGTTTCTCTCTGTCAAATAAATAAGTAAAATCTTTAAAAAAAGAAAAGAAAATGTCCATATTTTTAGAAATTCATACTAAAGTATATAAGGGGTAAAATAACAATTTCTGGGATTTACTTAAAAATCTTAATGGTGGGGGGCACCTGGGTGGCTCAGTTGGTTAAACAACTGCTTTCAGCTCAGGTCATGATCCCGGCGACCCTGGATTGGGCTCCCTGCTCGAGAAGGCTGCTTCTCCCTCTCTCACCCTCCCTGCCTGTGTTCCCTCTCTTGCTGTGTTTCTGTCAAATAAATAAATAAAATATTTTTTAAAAAATCTTAAAAAAACTGAGCACTCATTAGCTCAGTTGGTTACAAGTCCAACTCTTGATTTCAGCTCAGGTCATGACCTCAGGGTCCTGGGATGGAGCCCACTCATGCTCCAAGCTCAGCAGGGAGTCTGCTTGAGGATTTCTCTCTCTCTTCCTCTGCCTCTACCTGCCCCTCAACATCCTGCTCAAACACCTGTGTACTCTCTCAAATAAATAAATAAATCTTTTAAAAAATCTTAATAGGAAAGGGGTGCCTGGGTGGCTCAGTGAGGTGGCTCTGTCGGTTAAGCATCTGCCTTTGGCTCAGGTCAGGATCCCAGGGTCCTGGGATCGAGTTCTACCTTGAGCTCCCTGCTCAGTGGGGAGTCAGCTTCTCTCTCCACCTCTGCCCCACCCCCCAGCTTGCACTTGTCTCTCTTGCTCAATTGCTGTCTCAAATAAATAAAAATCTTCTAAAAAATTATTAATAGGAAAGAAGGGAGAAATGGGAGGGATAGAGGGAGGAAGACACAAGTATAACAAAATCTTGATTAATTGTCAAATTGGCACACTGGAATATATGTCAGTTTGCTTAATATTCTATTTGTTTGGAACTTCTCATGGTAAAAATAATACAAAAAAGAATAACAGATCTCCCTCAGAGGTGGTGGTAGGGATCCAGTGGGGCTGTGACTAGAAAATGTCATTAATTGATGATCAAAAATGTTACGGTTTTTTTCTTATTTTTTGAAGATACTCTTTGCTAAAAGAAAAACTCCTTTTATTAGATTGGAGAGGGGAGTTACTAGAAACCAATTCCATTGCCTTACATGAAGCAACCAGAGGAGATCTGGGTAACAAATAATCTCTGGTGCAGAAGTGAATGCTGATCTTAGCTGGAATAACTTGCTTTCTTCAGCATCTGCAGTGGTGGGTCTCCAGGGACTTATCTGGCTACATGTGTTTTTCACATTTATTAGTGAAATTGGAGATTCAAGAATAAAACACAGTCCTCAGGAACATTTTGTTAATTTGTGACACACTAGAGATTTTTTAGCCCATAAAGCAAATGAATAAGCTCCATGGGGGTATAACTGTTATTTTCACCCTGGAAGGCAGTAAAGACCCACTGTATTTATTAAGCACTTAGAGAATGAAAATGAATAGGGCTATGAAAATAAGAAAACATACTCACACTATTGCTATTAATAGTAGTTTTTGTTTTGTTGGTTGGTTGGTTGGTTGGTTGGTCTGTACTGAAAGAAAATCCATCAGATGAAAATTTAGAAGTGAAGGTAGGCCTCCACATTATATGTGGCTGTTTCATCTTAGGTAAGAATTTAATTCCATGTCAGTATTAAGTTGTTTTATTTCTGTCAAACAGGCTGGATCAGGTTAAGGAAACTCACTCATTCTTTCTGGCAGGGCTGGAGATACAAAGAAATGAACAGATCAGTTATTTGATTCAGGACCTTCCTGCCGAGTGGCTGCAAGGCCGGTGAGGCAGCTCTCCATGGAAGCCAACGAGCCGGGCTATTTCTAACCGGCGTTGAAGATACTGGGCTGCTCAGGAGGCTCAGGGACAGAGCAGGCTGGTCCTCACACTGAAAAGGTCCAGTTAAAGATGCTCTGGGGTGCCTGGGTGGCTCAGTCCCTTAAGCGTCTGCCTTTGGCTCGGGACATGATCCCAGAGTCCTGGGATGGAGTCTCACATTGGGCTCCCTGCTTGTGCTCTCTCCTTCTCAAATAAATAAATAAAATCCTTAAAAAAAAATAAAGCAAAATAAAGGTGATGCTCCATCAGGTAGGGGCTGTGTGAGACATGGGGACTGACGTCAAGATGCGTGGTGAACAGGGTCAAGCAGTCAAAGGAGCAAGAGCAAGAAGGGGTACGGGCTCGGGTGAGAAAGACTATGTCCTCAGAGGTTCCTTTGAAGGAGTTCATTGAATGCTTTGCACTGAGGTCCATAGGAAGTGAGGAAGAAAGAGGCCTCATTCCTCACACTATCATGTTGCACAACCCAGGATATCCACTGGGAAGAGATTCCGTGATAAAGTGATCTCAGGTAACTCAGCCCTTGGCTACGCGTTGTTTTTTTCCTGAGCTTGTTTGGATCTCGACTTAAAAGACTGGACCAAGTTATTTTAGGGAAGCACTAGGAAAGAACCTCTGGTTCATCTCTGCATGTATGAGGATGTGTGTGTGTGTGTGTGTGTGTGTGTGTGTGTGTGTGTAGTGGACAGGCAGGGAACAGAGTCTAAGGGCCAAGCAGAGTAATTCAAGGGGCCGTTCTTGTGCTTTGTCATTTTATTCACACAAAGACTGTCAAAGCAGATGTCAGCGGTTCTGCCTCCATGAGACGTTTGCTAGGGCAGATGGGATGGTAGCGAGGAGGACTATAGAGGGGAGAGGTCAGGCAAGGAGATCGAGAGGCAGGACCTGGAAGGAACCTCTTGTCCCCAGCCTGGCCCCCAGCTGTTATAAGATGACCCTGCTGCCTTACAGTCTGAAACACTGCCCATTATCAAGTGCCCTCCAATGCCAGGCCCACACCTACCCCGGGCCTCGGCATCAGGGAGGAGAAAGAGGCTCAGTGCCAAGGAGCTGTCTGCCGTTGCTAAGCGCTGGGTGGCAGTTAAAAGCCAGGACTCTGCCCCTCTCCTCACACACCCCCACTAAACTCTCCCAGAGTGCTCCTGACCCAAAGCCAAACATGTACAAAAACAACGCAAAGACACCCGGAGACATGATGCCTCACTAGACCACATGTGAAAGCGCCGTGGGACCTGGGGGGTTTCTAATAGTAGGAGGCATATTATAGGGAGTCTACCTCTAGTGCCAAAGACAGGGATGAAAAGCAAAATCCAAGGAGCTTTCATCCTTACTCTGCACTTGCCTAATTCCTTGTGCAGATGAGTGACTTTGGTTATCCTGGTGCCAAAACCAAGGGCAAATGCAGCCAAGCCTCTTGGGATGTCAAGGCCTGGGCCCTGGCAGAATGCAGACTCTGGACACAGCCCTGGGAAAGGGAAAGACTGCAGCCTCCCTGTGGTCTTGGTGACATGCAGATGGAGAAAGCCCCAAGGAACCCTGGCTTAAAATCAGCCAACAGCTGGGTATATTCTAGGATGCAGAAGGCTGCCGTTAGGAATTTGGCAAACCTGTATGCCTAGTACTGGGCTATTTGCACAGAAGAGGGTGAGTGAGGTACAACTGGGAATGAATCCCACATCAGCTTCCTTAATGGTGAGCATTCACTTGGATGCTGGCAGAAAATGGGTAGGAACATAGCAACAGATCGGGGGCTTCTGGTTCTTAGAACGTATTCTGCCCTCATTGCAGCTGCAGTGTTCATCCCTGGTGAATATTTGGTCAGCATTCTGTAGCCCCCATGCTTTTCCTTTGCTAGATGGGGAGCTGTGTGGTACTGGGCATGCTGGATATCTCTTGTAGAGTACACTTTTATTATTCATTTCCAAGTGGTGTCCCATGAACGCCTTATTCTGTTTTGCCTGTTCCCCTCTGTTGTTTTTAAACTTGTCCTTTCAACTTTTCTGACAGGTCCCCATTGCTCCACAGTCCCCAGAACTCATCAGTGAGCACTGCTCCCCCACCCCATCCCCCACCTCCACTCAGCAGGGCTGTGTGGGGAGGGGGGAACCCGTTATTATTTGTAAGTGTAATTCAGCTGTTGCTATGTCTCTGAATGCACAGGGTAGTTGTAGGATTTTTAATTGCCATTTTCATCTATATAATTAAAATTAAATGAAAAAATGGATAGCCTCCAAAGTCTGAATTAATTTTATGAGCACTTCTTGAGAGGAAAAAAATATGTATAAACACGATAATTGTTACTTGATTTGCCTTCAGCAGAACTAGAGGATTTTACCTGCCTGAAGAAAAAATTAGTAATTTTAAATGAAAGAAAAAAAAGATTAGTCTGATACTTCTGGTGCTTCTTGCGGCTGAGAATCAAAAATAATAATGCGGATGGGAAATGATAGGTAACTCTGGGTATCACTTTCAAACAGTACACTGTGAATATCGGACTCTGCGGATCCAGCTTGCCTCGTGCCAGTCTGGATTTTTTTCTTCCCCCTTGGTTCATCACTGGTGTTTACACATTCCTCAAGAAAATGTCTTTACCCCCAAATCTAAACCTCCTTCATGCTCAGAAACAAGCAGTCCGCCTGCTTGCTCTGTTCTGCAAGTGTGGCAATATGCACATAAGCGGAGAATAATGAGAAAACAAACAGGCAGGGTTTTTTCTGTTTTGTTTTTTGGGGTTTTTTTGTTTGTTTGTTTTAAATCCATTGGCCCGCCAGGGTTGCAGTCCGTTGACTGATGAAGCGCCTGACGGACATGTTTATAAAGACC
Source organism: Spilogale gracilis (assembly GCA_004023965.1). Classification (NCBI taxonomy): domain Eukaryota; kingdom Metazoa; phylum Chordata; class Mammalia; order Carnivora; family Mephitidae; genus Spilogale; species Spilogale gracilis. Next base: position 33,503 of record PITA01011642.1, on the reverse strand, counting down.
TGGATGGTCACTTTATTTGAAATGACAAACTCTCCGCTCCACATAACGAGGTCAGTGAAGCATCCAGAAAAGAAATGTATAATTTGGTAGCGTGGGTCTGTAAGCACAGCCCTGCCGAGACTATTTAAGTTTAATGAAGCAGCTACTTTGCTGCTACACACTCCAAGTGAATAGCCTCCTTGGTGTGTTTTTGAAAACTTAAATGTTGCTGGTAATCATGTCCCAGCAATCTCCTTGGAGAGCCTTTGTGCCCTGTTCTCAGAAGAAATATGCCGCTTTTACATGTTAATGGTTTTGAAATTAGTCATTTGCTCCATTTTCATTGGAAAAGGAAGGTCAGTGTGTGATTTCCCACCTGCCTTCATTTTCTGTGCACATTCAGGAAACTTCCAAGTCCGTTCATCAGGCATGCCATGCACTCACTGTCTGCTCATAACATGCCTCAAAAGCCAGGGAAATGTTCTATCAAAGAGCGTTCCGATTCTCAGAGACTGTCCTTAGAATTCAGAAGTTAAAAGTCTCCCTCAGAGGGGAAAGTTTCTGGACAGGCCATTGTTACTTTTTTCCCCCCTCGTTTCAGTCACCAATTGACATGTACTGTCTATTCATTGGTCTCATTGCAGAGGCCTTGCTCCCTGAGTATGCAGCCCCTCTAGGAAGGCTAAGGGACGTTTTCGAGTTGCTTCCTGAAGCAGAGTTGCTCATGTAAAACTAAGGTCAGGCTTCTGAATCCCGGACCAGTTTTAATGATGTGCAACTCTATGGGAACAGAAAGACATCTAGCCATTCCCCCAGATTTAGGACAGTGTCCCCTGAGTAAGCAAGGGCATGATGGCTAGTAGAAAGGTGCCATGTCCTCGTGGCTCTGCAGCTCCTAAGAGGGTCCGTGGTACCCTCCATGGGAAAGGTAAAGCCAGAATTGCAATGGCCAGACTCTGCACCATCAGAGACTTCAAAGGAATATCCAGTAGTTTCTTAAAAAAAAAAAAAATTCTTGACCAACTCTGGTTATGCGGGTGACAGAAGACCCTTCTAGAACATGAGACCTGAGGAACCTACTTCTTAAAAATCTCTGGCATTATGAGAGTCGAGTTTGGAGGCCCAGGCTTGCTGCAGACTGCCCCTCCAGGGGTGGGGCCTGCTCAGTCCACTGCCGCGCAGCCTGCCTGAAAAAGTCGATGTCACTAACACATATACTCTTACACTCTGAATGTCACCAGTAACCCCCATGGTAATTTGTACCCTTCAACAGAGATGCCAGTTTAACAGATTCTGCCCCAAAACAGCCTTGTTGTTCTAAATCTGAGAGATGAAAGTGGACTTGTCACTGAAAATACAGTTCTGATGGAAACAGCCCTGAAAAGGCACTTGGGCATATCTTGCATTTTATTTTCTAGTATATTTATCACGGTCTAGATAAGCTAAGGTCATGGTGGCTGCTGTAACATATAGACCTGCAAGATCTCCAACAGAATAGCAGGTTCTCACCATTCACCTTCACTAAACACTTTCACGGACAAGGGAAAAATCGGTGTTCAGGCTCTGAACAGACAGGGGAGAACAAGGAGAAGTGCATGAAGAGGAAGAAGGTGCCTCTGTGCTACCCGCCAGTGAGATGGAGTGACGCAAGGTCAGAGCTCAAGTGTGATCCAGAAGGACAGCAAGGCGGAAGCTCACCAGCCATGGAGGAAGATAGTTTTCAAAGACAGAAATGCCATGCAGCCCAGCCTACAAAGAGAGCAGGAATCAAAGGGAATGTGGCAATAATTCTCTGTACATGGCCCAGTCCAGTTCACAACACATGTTCACATGCATTATTTGAGGCCTCACCAACACCCTGACCACGTGGTTCAGGAAAGTATTAGTACCTTCATTCTAAATAGCCAAGAAATCTCAACCGCAGCTGAGAGGTTGAGTAATGGACCCTGGTGAGTGCAGAGCCAAGGTGCAGGCTTGGAGGGCCTGCCTCTGAGAACAGAGCCTTCTCCCCTAACTCTGCGATCCTCCGATCCTCTGGAAGGTTCCAGGGGCTGCTGGGGCGAGAGGGCAGCAGAGGTGAACAGGGCCCCCCACCCCACCCTCACTCCCCCTCCCCTCCTCGGGATGCGTCACCTGGTGCCAGCCATGTTCCCCTGGAAATCACTTACCAAAGACAGACTGTTCAGAAACACAGCAACAATTAGCTACAGCCTGGTTGGGTCCTTGTTTTGGTAAAACCTGTAATCTGTCCTTTAAGGGGGTCACAGTTTAACAGACAGGCCTTTTGTATCTTAACAATGGTTTCATCAGGCTTTCTTTCATGAAACCATTCCCTCCTGTTTCGCTGTCTTCCTCTCATCCACCTAGTGCCACCCTTTTCACTGCATGCAGCTGGACTTGGCCAGTGCCAAATCATGTTTTATTCGCAGCCTGAGAAAGCAATTAGACAAGCAGTCAAGCCTGGCCAATAAAGGACCTGTCCTGCCAGTGCAATCTGATGTTCAAGTTTACGGAGACATGCTAGCCCCCACCGGCATGGCGTTTTTGTCCTGAGAAATCTCCAAGAGCCAAATTCTTGGGTGAACTAGGATGATACTCTCCCACAAGGGCAGCAGTGTTGATAAGAAAGCAGTCAAATGGTGCTTGAAATTTTGCAGGAAGATCAGTGGAAGCCCAGTTAGGCGGCAAACACACAGCTCAGCTCTTTCTAGCATCCAGAGCCACAGCCTGCTGTTTTCCCAGGTGGCTCGGAAGGAGAGAGGGAAATGCAGTGGGCCATTTGTCACTGCCCCAGGTGCAACATATGCATGCCAGTTGGTGCAAGCGGCCTGCAGAGTCCCTCTCCTGGTGGAGGCCTCCAGGTTTCCTTTTGACTGGGACTTGGGAGAACGGTGCTCCCATCTCTCCTCCTCCACCTGAGGAGATGATGAGATCTACTCTTGTGGGGTCAGAACCAACTCAGCCCTGTCCACCTTGGCCTCAGGTGTCTATGCTCTATAGTAGCCTTTCCACTCCATTTGCAATTCAAAATGTGGTCTTTTAGAAGCATGGGAACTCATCACGGGCATGCCAGTCTTGGAATCTCAAGGTTCTTCTGGTGCGTGGTGGCCAGCAAATATGCTGGTATGTTCTTCAGTAAGTGCCAGACTGGAGTGACCCGTCAGGAAGGTCCCAGGTGGGGTTCAGGGCGCTGAAAGGATGGTCCAAGAGAAGAAGCTGAGGTAGAGGAGCGTTCTGTCCCTTTAGGCTCAATTCTGTGCCCAGTACCCACTGCGAAGGGAATAAACTGATCAGATGGTCTTTGATATCTCTTTGGCCTCTGAGAAGAGAAATGAAATGAAGTCCATCACCCAGAAGTGAAATTACAGATATAAAGGGGACTCTGGGGCACTTGGGTGGCTCCGTCATTAAGCGTCTGCTTTTGGCTCAGGTCATGATCCCAGGGTCCTGGGATTAAGCCCCACATCAGGCTCCCTACTCAGCAGGGAGTCTGCTTCTCCCTCTGCTGCTCCCCCCTGCTTGTGTCCCATGTCTTTCTCTCTCTACCAAATTAAATAAATAAATAAATAAATAAATAAATAAATAAATAAACTTTCTTTTTAAAAATTTTTAAAGGGGACTCTACTTCTAGAATTTTTAAGGGCATTTTATTGCCAATTCAGGTCATATATTTAGAATGGCTTCCTTTGATGAGACCTTAATCTTGGTTATAAGTGAAAGAACTTGGGGACATTGTGTGTCTGAGTAATGTCCCTTCACTGGGGTAGTCTAACTCTTGAGAGTTCTCTTTTTCTCCTTCTGTGCATCCCTCCGCTACCTCCTTCCCGTTCCATCAAGCACAGGGAGGGAGCATTTTGTCCTGTGAGTTGAAGTTATGCAAAACCCAAAAATAGACTCTCAGAGTGCATATCCAGACATAATGATTCCATGCGGCAAGAAGGTCACTGTGTCTGCTTTTCCTGCCAACACACCCCTGGCTCTTCATCTATGGCTGCCTTGTGAGGCAAGAGAACTGTGCCAGGAAGTTACTCTGGGTAACTGGGAGGCATTATGAGAATTTAAAATCATGTCAATGGGGTTTTATAAGAGCAGGGAAGGGGAATTAAACACAGTTTTAGAAGTCAGGCTTTGAACATCCTTTTGTTCTGTGGCCTGAGAGCTACCATAATTCAGTTATTTAAAACAAAACAAAACAAAATCTGGCCTCTGCTACAAGTCAGCTCCACCATGTCACCCCTGCCAAAACTTAGAAAGACATCTACGTGAAAGTTTACCATGGTTATCCAAGCGGTGGGACTATGAGTGAGTTGTGTTGTTTTCCTCGTACTTTGCTTCCTCTAACATACAGTTCCAGGCTTTAGCAATGTAAAAAGAAAGCAAGGCAACAAATCCTATTTAAAAAGCCAAAATGACACTAGCTAATTCTGCAGTTGTACCCTTGTATGCTTACTGCCTGGCAGCTGAGAAGCCCACCAGCGTCACGACAACGACAGAGCAGAGGCAGCTCTGCCTCTGTCCCACGTCAGGCCTCAGGCCAGCGCTGCTATCCATAACCCCCTCACCGCGGCCAGGTTCCAAAGGTGTCCCAGCAGAGAGGAGACCACAAAGTCGGAGAGAATTTGTGGCAGCCAAGGACAGGAACTGGAACATGCTAGAGCGAGGCCAGCCAGACAGCACAGCAGCAAGGAGGGGTCCCCTTCCCATCCAACTGTCCCAGTGTTCAGGCCTCTCGGACATCTCCATCTTGGGGAGGAGGTTGTCCATTCATCTGAAAACACTGTGTTCCCCTCCTAAGACCATCCATTTGATGCACATGGTTCTGGAAGTCGGGAAGATCCTGTTTTCCAGACCCGGAGGGGTCAAGTACTATATACTGGGAAAAATAGCCAAGAGAAAAAAATCCTTTGAGGAATTCCAAAATTCCTCCTGGGGTTGTGGAGTGGATTTACCTCAATTTGGGACCTTTACCATCCAGTCAGCTATTGAGTGAACTCAGTCCCTCAACCAGTCCTGCACCTGCCTATAGAGTCCAGGCCATGTTGGGCTGCGAAGCTTGAGGCAAAGTATGCTGGACAGAAGCAGCCATATTTCTAAAAGTGAGATGCAACTCTTATGAGTTTCTATAATGACCTCTATTTTTCATGCATCAAGTGCAGACTTACTACTGGATATAGTGCTGTTGCTCATACCAGATGCTTTGAATCTGAGGTCCAGTTCAAGCCTGCACTGCCCCATCAGGGACAGAATTCCTTGCAGGCTATTTGGCAGACCATGTGTCAGGGAATGAATTATTTTTAACAGGCAGTGGAGTTCTCGTCATCCTCATTTCTTGCATTCTTCTGTGTGATTATCTATGATTGAGGCAGTATTCCACTAATAAAGACTCAATTCTAATGTTTTGATGGTGATATCCATTAAGAAAAAAAAATGTAACAAGCTCAGCCAACTAATCACTTCCCATAAATAACTATTTAAGACAAGGCTAAAATAGGTTAAGTTTTTAAAGGAAGTTAATTGTCAAGATATATTAAGTAGATAATTGTATTATGGGATGCAGATATGGCAACAGTCAGAAAGGTGAACGTTAATTGAGTCATTCTGGCCAATATGGTCCCAGAAACTGCTACTTGCCCAGTATTTTTTTCCCCCTCTTTCTCTCTTTTTAATCTTAGCATCTCAGAATGAAGCTAAATGGAGAATAAATTGCTTACAAGAAAAAAGAGTTGCAAACGGTTTTAGTAATGATTCTAGTAACTTTGAGTGTCAACAAAGACTCATTGCTTCTCTGGCAACAGAGCAGGAGAGTGCTTATCTCCTCTTCATATGGGGCTCCAGAGCCATCGCTCCCCCCTTTCCAAGAGCAGGACTCCTAACAGTTTATGTTCGTTGACATGCTCGCTCTCCGGCTCATAAGCACATCTACGCTTTCTCGGGGGCTCTGTGCGTGGGCACGCGCGCGGGCACGCGCGCGGGCATGCCTGACGTGGTAACCCGATAATGCGCCGCGTCTAGGCTCCCCCTGTTATTTATATTAAATAGTGACATAATGATGTGGGTGGCCGGTAATTCTCCCGTTTTCTGTTAACCACCCTGCGCAAGTAAACTGTTTCCTGATCTCTCCTAGATGGAAATCCTGTGTGAATGTAGAAGCCATTAGCCGAGTAATTGCTGTCTGTTACCATGACAACCAGCCGCTGCAGTCACCTGCCCGAAGTGTTGCCAGACTGCACCAGCTCAGCTGCGCCTGTGGTGAAGACCGTGGAGGACTGTGGCAGCCTAGTGAATGGGCAGCCACAGTATGTCATGCAAGTTTCGGCCAAGGACGGGCAGCTGCTGTCAACAGTGGTGCGGACTCTTGCCACCCAGAGGTAGTACTGCTATTAAAATAATTGAATCTGTAATTGATCCAGAAGACTTTGTGTCAGATGGAAAGGGCCAGAGGGAAAGTAATTAGCGCTCAGGTCTTTGTGTCAGGTGAGAGGAGGTGCTAGGCAAGTTCTCTCGTGGTGGTTTCTATAGTGATGGGGCATAAAGCTAAAATTCCCCTTGTTGAGTTTTCCACTTCAAGTCACACGTGCAGAGAGAGGCAGGCAGGCAAATATCCCACAAGACACAGGATCGCTTTCGCTGCGTTTGTTATGTGGACATTGCTATGGTAATCATGCTCTTGTTGCCAGGCACTAATAAAGGTGGCCCTCTGTGAGGATGGGAAGGAGGAGGCACCTGATTTCAGGTGACAGAACCAAAGTGATTGGACTTGTGGGCAAAACTGCTGAGAGGACAGACATTCCTAGTGCTTGGGCCAATCAGCACCGGCTGATGGGAGCACCATCTGGGGCTGCTTCCCGGGTGAGCCTCTTCTCTGGCACATCCCCACTTGGGGGCTTCTTCTTTATGCCCCATGGGCCCCTCGACTCCTGAGCCTTCCCAACACACCCTGCCCTACGAGGTACTTTTGTTCAAACTGCCATGGCTTGTCTCCCCTGGATGAAGAACCGAAGTGAGGCCAAAGGCTCTGAACAGCCCAGAGATGGCTCATCCAGGCCAGCACTTTGTGCCCATGGTTCCCTCCTCTTGTGCTATTGCTCTCCAAGGGCAGACTGAGAGCAATGGGCTGCTGGCCAGTACATGGTCCTTGGCTTCTCCAGCTTTCTGTCAGAATAAGTAGGGACAACTCTGACCAAATAACATACAGCGCGTATCAACGCTGGCCCTTCCTCTGATACCAGCAGCCCTTGTGACCCAGAAGCTCTAGGCCAGTCACTTACACACTGCCTGTTTACCTCGGTCTGAGCAAGTCAACCAAACCCTGCGGCAGAGATCCGGGCCCATGCGCTCCTATGGCAGGACTGCTGGCAGCACCAGAGCATTTTCTGTCCCAGCCTGGACATGGTGCCTGCCAGACAGGGACACACACCCTCGTGCATCTTGGAAACGCTACCTGTGCATCTTCTGCTGCCGATCGGTGCAGCTCTCGCTAACGGATAAAGAAGAAAAAAGTCCATAAATATTTTTCCACCTCTCGAAAAGCTTCTGACAATTGGTTAGGACTCAGAATATGACAAGGTGATGAGTATCATTGCTCATCTGTGAACTGAGACAGGTCACTGTGTGTGTACCCGTCACCCTTCAGATACCTTGTTTAATCAGGAAGAAGAGACTACAGAGCTAAGGTGACTTAGACCTGTGAGCCAGGGTGTGTGTGTGTGTGTGTGTGTGTGTGTGTGTGTATGTGCACACACGCGCACGCATGTTTATCAGGGGTTTTCACATGTTCTCCTCTATTACGTGGTCACGTAAACCAGACAGATGATTTCTGACTTTCACATGCGTTTGGCTCAGTGGGAATGAAGGAGCTAGGAATAGCCAGAGAGAAAAGGTCAACTCCCTCAACTTTCTTCTCCCAGTCCTGAGTGGGTCCCACATCTGGGCAAGTAGGAAGGAAGTCTTTTCCTCTTATAATCCCCTATTAGCCTTCAGTCATTCTCAGGATCATCCCAGAAAGGCACTTGGGAAACAGCAGTGCTTCTAAGGCTGCTTCCATTTGACCCAGAGATGGTGTCAAAGAGAGTGATGGGTCCAGGTCAGGTGAGGGCAGGTAGAAAGGCTGGTCCTCAGGCGGGCACATTCAGTGAGAACATAGTTTAAAACCAAATACCCGGGGCGCCTGGCTGGCTCAGTTGGTTAAGCAACTGCCTTTGGCTCAGGTCATGACCCCAGAGACCCAGGATCGAGTCCCACATCGGGCTCGCTGCTCAGCAGGAAGCCTGCTTCTCCCTCTGTCACTCCCCTTGCTGTGTTCCCTCTCTGGCCGTGTTTCTCTCTGTCAAATAAAGAAAATCTTTAAGAAAAAAAAAAAAAAAAACACCAAATACCCAGTAAAGGACAGCATGAGAAGCAATATAAGGTGATGTTGATCAGAAAGGAATGGTCCTGTCTCAACACACAGTATGCACAGGGAACTGAGGTCATCTTAGTTTGAGCCTTTCATTGGCCACTAACTTTCTGGAACAGCACTACATCATTTGATTTTCCCTGACCTGAGTTTTCCTATAAGTGAAAATAGTCACCATGAATGACACATTTGCTCCATGCTGGTCCTTACTTTAAGCTTCAGATTTGGACCATCTTTTCTCATCCTCACATCACCTATAAGGAAGGCACCATTCTTTACACCTGTTTTAAAGAGGAGGAAGCTATAGTACAGAGATATGATGTTACTTGCACAAAGTTAGCCAACTGATAGGTAGCAGAGCTGGGGTCCAGAGCCTGCCTCATGAACCACTACTTCGTGTGCCTATCCAGAACACACGGGGCTGGTTTGTCTTTTTCCAGATAAATGGCAGAGCTCTAGACCTAGGCCATCTGCGTAGGACATACTCATTACTTGCATTCAGCTTAATGCCCTTAGCATCCCAGAGAGTGTCCTCAGAAAGCTCCAAGGATCACCTGTCCCTCAGCTCGGTGCTCTGGGTCAGATGTCACTTCCGTGTTAGGGTGTGGGAGGTGGCTGCCAGTTAACTTGCCTCTTGCTCACTCTCCCACCCTAACGAAAGGAAAAATGAAAAGAACCTCTGAGTACCTGAAAGTGCCCTGGTTTGGTTCAAAAGACACAATTTGCCTAGAAACTGCAGTTGATGTCATTTCAAAACAATTTCTGTTCTTAATAGTGAGGGATAGTTCTTATTTTTTGATTAGTAGTTTGCCTGAACAACATCTGTGTCCAAGACAAAAGTAACAGCCTGCTCACTTTCACCCACTTCCAGCCCTGGTTCACCCCCTCCTTCTTTATATTGGCAAAAGGAGATGCCCAAGGAGCCCGGCCCTGACCCCCACTGCCATACACAGAGTGTACATCTAGGGTCTCAAAGCAGGTGTCTGTTTAAGTGGCTGCTGCTGGGGAAGGTCTGAAGGACCCAGAGCCAAAAGACATCCTCACGGTGTTGGCTTCCATCCTGGTGACAGCAGATGCTCCTCCTTCTCTTGCAGCCCCTTCAATGATCGGCCGATGTGCAGGATCTGCCATGAGGGCAGCAGCCAGGAGGACTTGCTCTCCCCCTGCGAATGCACAGGGACCCTGGGAACAATCCATCGGAGCTGCCTGGAGCACTGGCTGTCGTCCTCAAACACCAGCTACTGTGAACTCTGCCACTTCCGGTTTGCAGTCGAGCGCAAACCCAGGCCGTTAGTGGAGGTCAGTAATTGGGGCACGTCCTGAAAACTTCGCTCTAATGAGCAAATGATGTCTGCTTTTATGCCTCGATCGCAAACCCGGTGCAGTTCAGTGAAGCACAGCAATAGCAGCGTGTGAGAGTGTGTATGCACGTGTGTGTGCATGTGTGTGTGTGCGTGCACATGCGTGAAACAGACACAGAACCAGCTCACATGCTCACTCCTGAGCCAGCAGTAGAAAGGTGACCTCCATGAGAAGACAGGAGAGGGCAAGTCAGTGTGAGGAGAGCAGGGGAGTTGACAGAGCTGCCCTCCCTTTTCCCATCCCTGTGAAGTGGAACAAACAGTCCTACACTCTCTCTTTCCATACCGTCTGTCCAGTTTGAAGCAACTGGTAAGTGGACATTTGGGTTGCACAGCCTGAGAGGTCTCTGAAAAAATAGAGGTGGAGAGGATAATGGATGCCGACTCAGCCTTCCTGGCCTTGAATAAGTTCCATGACCTTAGGTAAGTAATTTAACCTCTTGAAATTACTATGAAGCTTAAATGAGGTAAGATTTCTAAAGCACTTAGAATACCTAGTACGCATCCAAGTGTTCGAATTAAAAAAAAAAAAATGTCATAGGAAATTATACTTAAGCGTCTTTCAGCTAATAACCTAGCACTGGAATCTCTTTTCTTTAAAAGGCAAGCATTTCAACCCAGCTGTTAAAATGGCAGGACACTCTCTCATATTTTAGGAGCTTCACATTTCTCCTTTAGACCAAGGGTCTAGTCCTATATTAGCTAGGAGCAGCAGAAAATATCATTAGACTATTTTGCCCTCTCATACCCTCCATTTCTACTAGTCAATTAAAAATTGAATGTTAGCAACAATAAATATTCTAATGTATTATGAGCCAGAGCTAATTGAAAGAGACTGAGACCAAGATTATGGGGCCTGTAACCCAGACCCACTGATAACCTCCCCCTTCTTTCAGCAGCTGACCCAGCAGAACTTTTGCATTAAAAAAGCTAGAAATCAAGCCGCCTTTCATGGAGACCTGTTTTTTGTTTTTTGTTTTTTCTTAAGATTTGACAGAGAGAAACACAGTCAGAGAGGGAACACAAGCAGGGGGAGTGAGAGAGGGAGAAGCAGGCTTCCCACGGAGCAGGGAGCCCAATGTGGGACTCCATCCCAGGTCTCTGGGATCATGACCTGAGCTGGAGGCAGTCACTTAACCAACTGAACCACCCAGGCGCCCCTCGTGGAGACTATTTAAAACAGGATATTATCTTCTCCGCACGCATGGCTCTGGAGAGTTCTGCATATACCTGCTCTCCCGTTTGACCTTGAAATTTCATTCAGGACCTGTAAACTGGGGCCAGTTTTAGCTATAACTTACTTGCCAAATGGCATGAAATTTATTTGACTTGCTTCAATACACTCTCTGCTTTAAGACTCTAGACCTCTTAATTTAGCCATCTTGCTGCTTGACATCCACTATCAGAAATTCCTATTTGCAGAGTACCCATCAGGGATCTGGCCCCATGCCACATTCCTTACAATTTACATTTCAGAACTTCTCTGCAGGGGTGGGGGTGAGGGTAGGTATAATTAAACAATAAACAAGGGAGGTGAAGATTTCTGAAGCCCAAAGGCAAAAGTTAAAAAGAAGCCTATTTCACCTTTCCAGAAATTTCTGGAACCTCCTCAAGTTGATATTGCACCTTCTCCAGAGAAGCTAGCTTCTCAGAATAAAAAAATGAAACAAAAAACAAACAAACAAACAAAAAACACAATGCTGCTTTAAAAGGGCTACAATCCAGTGCTCTCTACTGGTATCTTCCCAATAAAGAAGACTCTTATTTTCACTGGATAAAAATCCCAGTGTGTGTGTCTGTGTGTGTGCTTGCATGCACACATGTCGATTTTGCCCAGCTAACTCGCCTGTGTAGAATCACCCGGTGAACCCCTTCCATCCTGGAGAGGAAAACATGCACCCGGGCAGAGAGGTTCTTCATAGTTGCCTATGCTCGGCTACAGACTCTGGGATCTTAGGCCACCGTCATTACACAAGGAATTGGGGTAAATGACCTTGAGAATGTGTGAGGTGCTCTCTAAGATTTAGGACCTTGCCTACAAAAACTTCACCCAAACGGTCACCAGTGGTGAAATTTTCATTGCACAAATGGAATGTGACATTTTTCAGAGTTAATGATGATTGAACAAGTTGAAAGTGAAAGGCAAACCTTCTCAAGCCGGGGGAGGCTGGCTGTTTGATCATCCCATGGCAAAATGAACTTGCTGTTTGACCACAAGCAATAAAAAGTTGTCTTTGGTTTCTCAGCTGGAGGACAAATGAGAACCAGGTGCAGGCAGATTTTTCAACAAATGACATTGCTAATTGACTTTTCCACTCTTACCAAAGGGCACGTCTATTCACACTGAGCTTTGCTTCATATTTTATCTCAAGATAACCATGCATCTTTTTTGGAAAATCAGCAAGACATACCTATTTGGGTTAAACGTTGGGGGTATTGTTACTTTATTTCTCATTTGCACTCTTTCAGTTGCTTTAATCAGTTTTGTATCTACCAGTTAGATTTGCCTTCTCATTAAAGCAAGAAAATTCTATAACATTGAATTTCAAAATCAATGTGATAATAACAGCTTCTTGTTTGCTAGAGGAAGTGGTTGAAAAAGTCATTTATAAATGTTACTTGTCAGCACCCAGGTGTTAATGTTGGTCAGAGTCACTGTCACACCTCAAACTCCCACTGTTCAGGGAACTCCCCCAGTCCTTCATTCAACATAGGTCCAGTCCTCATGATCACTGCTGCCGTTTGGAAGACACTGCCCCATCCCTTCCTTTCCTGCATTCTCTACAGCCAACAACTGGATGTTCATTTTTCACAGATCAGAAACCCAGAGTTTCTGTCTCCAAGTTTTTATTCAAGATGGCCAAATCGGTGGACTGGTTTGTATTAGTACCTCCAACCCAAGCAACATCTGGTCACTTAACCAGGGCCCGGCTGTGAGACAGAGCATACTTTCTCAGAGCTGCAGTAGGGAGGGGAGAGTGAGCTACGGGCTTTCCAGGATATCCTTAGTCTCTATAAACACTTTCAAAAAAATACATTCCACACTTAAAAATGAAGACATTCTTCAATATGTGATTTATACCTCAATAAGATCAATTTCATGGGTACCTACTTACTAACCTACCTACCTCCATGGGCAGACTAAATCTTTTAGTGTCCTCTGGGCAACTCATTGCCAGTTTTATATCCTAATGTTTTATTTTTTTGATTTTTTTTTTTTTGCTGCTAAGTCAGCCAGTATAACAAGAGCTGGTTTCAACCCAAGAGAGCTACCGTGTGATCATTTGGTTTTTGCAGATGTGGGTGAATTTCCTCTAGACCAACGTATGTCATTCTCTTAAGGTCTGTGTCCATCAGGCAAAGTTTGATAGGGAAGCATTCACACTGTACCTAGCAAAAAGGAAGAGCAGCCACAACACACCTCTATCTCACACCTCCACAGACAGCATTTCTCTCCTCTGAAGCCGACGTCTTTTTCATTGATGATGGAAAATTTACCCAGTGACAATTGGTCAGATAAATTATCCCCAAGAATAATGACCTGGTAGAATGCAATAAATAGACAGCCATTAACCATAAAAGGATTCGCTGAATGACCAGCCTGGGTGGTTTTATGGGCTCCTTCCTGCTCATTTTCAGTTTTCCTCATCTCTCTCTGTAAATTGAACTCTGATACCATTCTTTAACAACAAAGGGAAAAATACAGAAAACCAATAAAAGTACTATGATGCGTTCCCCAAAATGTGTGCCTTGACTCCCGCCTACCGCTGTGATCACATGTGTGATGGAGCAGTTTGCCAAGGAAACCCATCTTATGATGTGCAAACGGCGTGCTTGCAACATGAGTTTCCACTGCTGGGAGTATCTGGCACTGGGCTTTCCTAAGACATGCATCAGTAACACCCACCCATGCCCAGGAGACTTATGATGTAATAGATCAGCTCAGCACCATCCTGATCAAAATGAAATAGCCAGGAAATGGTGCAAATCTGGGGGGAGGGGGAAAGAGGCTTCCTAGGATCTGCTCTTCCTCTGATCAGAGAGACATGGTGATTTTTCACAGAGGCAGTGATTAGGTTTCTGTATTCCTAGTTCCTTTACACAGACCCAGTTGATTGATAAGAATTGTAGGAACAATTTAAAAGCAGTTCCCTGCCACTCGGAGGTTTAGCTAAACTGAAATTGAGAATGTTTTCACACAGATCAGTTACTCAGAATAATGGGATGTAAAGCTAGAGAGAGGAGGATTAAAGGGTTTTTCCTTCTATACTTTTTATTATATATATATATATATATATATATATATATATATATATATAGAGAGAGAGAGAGAGAGAGAGAGAGAGAGAGAGAGAGAGGAAAATGTTTCTAAAGCATGCCCTGGATTCAGCGTAATCTCCAGCTACACAGCAGGAAGCTGAGCTAAACTGCTGTGGAGAAACCACTTTGTACCTTGGCATTTGCTATTTAATAGATTTAAGACTTCCCTCAAGCCCTCTTAATAAGTATGTATCAGGCTTAGGTGGCAACATCATTTGGCTCTTATTATAGGGGGTTTGGTTTGGTTTTGATTTTTAATAGATCCGTTTAAGTAAAAACATGAGCTTTTGGTTTCAGAGCAGGCAAATTCCTCTCAGCAAACCCCTATAGCATTGGGCTAATTAGGGAATGACACCACAGGGGCCATAAAGGGATTCGAGGAGCTTCCCAGGCGTGCATACCGTCTATTGCACTCCTCAAAGGCAGACAGGCAAGCTCCTCTCTTCACGCCAACTCATGCACACAGCCTAGTAGGGAAGGGAGCTGGACCATGATCCCAGCATGGGATGGGCAATCCAGAAGCACCTACTCAAGTCAGTGCATGACTGGGGAACCTCCCTTACCCCAACTGCAAACTGTATATTGTACTTTGGGCCTGTGGTTATAAATCTAAGAAAGTGACACCATGGCCTTATGGTTCAAGCCAGGCATGGCTGGATGAGGTCTCCCTGGAGACACACCAGTACGCAGCTTCCAGCCACACAGCACACAAGGAGATTCTGACCAAGCCTGGCTCACTTGCCGGCCCTCACTCAGGTTTGGCCGAAGGGCAGGGGTCACAGCCCTGTGGGCACCCCAAGCAGTGAGGAGAAAACACACACTCCAGGACTCTGCAGGAAACCACTGGCCCAAGTGAGAAAAGTGTGGTTGTGAGTAGTGCAGAGGGGGCCAAATCGGCAAGTTTCTGGCCCAGCTGGCCTGAGCCAAGATTTTAGGAATCCAGGCACAATTACAAACATGGCACCGCAGTCTTGGAGAGAAAAGCTCATATTAAACATTCAGTAGATGAAGACACAGGCTTACCGTGATTCCTTAAAGTCAAACTCCCTTGGCGAGGAAGAAGTTAAAGTCTCATAATGCTCTTGGCTTCTCCCTCCTACTCCAGGCCCTGTTCCGGAGGAAAAAAATGGACGACAGGGTCACCCCATGGCATCTGTGGATCGGGGTGGGAGGGCTTCAGCTGAAACCACCATGTGCTCCCACTTCTCACTCTCACTCCCAGCACGACTGCTCCCAGCTGAGCTCAAAGCAGTTTCCTCCCATTCTGCCCTCAGGCTGCCTGGTCCCTGCTAACCGGAGGCAGCTCCTGGACCTGCTCCAGGTGAGGCTAAGGCATCACAAAGCATAGGAAGGACTTTTGCAACGTTGAAAGAGGGGAGCGTTTTTGAGGAACCCTGTGTGTCTTAAGTTGTGGATAGCAGAACAGAACCCTCCCATTGAGTGAAATTTGGGCCCGTGACTTTGCCAAGCAGGGCTTAACATGCCAACTCTGGCCACTAGCCTATAACTGCAGTATATTCCACACGGGGCTGGCTGCCCACAGCCTGCAGTGAGAACTTGGACAAGCCACTTCCCTTCATGCATTAGCTCCTCCCCAGCCAGGTAAAGCAGAGCTCACAGACTGGCTTGCTCACTCGTGCACACAGGTGTGCTTTTTGCTTCAACACTTTTTTAAAAAATTTTTTAAAGACTTTATCCATTTATTTGAGAGAGAAAGAGAGAGCATGAGTGTGGGAGGGGCAGAGGGAAAAGCAGACTCCCCGGCCAGGAGGGAGCCCAATGCGGGACTCCATCTCAGGACTCTGGGATGATGACCTGAGCCAAAAGCAAATGCTTAACTGACTGAGCCACATGGGCATCCCAACACTTTTTTTCCAAAGGAATTTGAATTTGAATGCCTGTAGGTAGGATAAGCACTCCCAGTTAATCCAGGCCTTGCCTTTTGCTTCCACCCTTGCGTGCTTACATTATCTGCCTGCCATTTACATTTGAGATTGCCAAATTGGGTTATTTCTCCCACCTGTCAGAGTTTTCTGATACTACAAGCATTTTTTTTTCTACCAGCATCCTTCTTTCAAGGTAGTATAGACTGAACCTACAACTCTCCCTCCTATTGTTCCCACATCATAAATGAGTTGAAATGCCCCATTCAGAATTACGAAGCGGGCGAACCACGAAGAGAAGATGCGCCAGCATGAATGCAGTCAGAACAGCAGCAGTTCTGCACCTGGCACTTGCAGTCCCCCTTAGTGTTGGCCAGACACTTCCTTAACCTCCGATAAGGTCTCTGGACAGGCCGCCAGCCCGCACCTGTGCTAGCGGCACCATCTTTGCAGCCTGCCAGCACGATGACATCGCTGCTGACCGAAGTCTTGAGATCCTGCACCCCATAGTTGTTCTCTCTTGAATTTTCATCTTGGTTCTGGTGGCTAATTTGACAGTTGCTTCGTTACTTAAAGCTTAGTTACAAAGAAGCTGTTTTAAGGTGTCTATTAAATTCACAGCTTGCTTCATTAAAAACCACTTCATTAAAAGAGCAAGCCAGGGACGCCTGGGTGGCTCAGTTGGTTAAGCCACTGCCTTCGGCTCAGGTCATGATCCCGGAGACCCGGGATCGAGTCCCATGTCGGGCTCCCTGCTCGGCAGGAAGCCTGCTTCTCCCTCTCTCACTCCCCCTGCTTGTGTTCCCTCTCTGGCTGTGTTTCTCTCTGTCAAATAAATAAAATCTTAAAAAAAAAAAAAAAAAAAGAGCAAGCCAACCAAAGTGTTCCCATGTCCGTGCCAGACGGAAGGGAGCTCACTGGTGCTGGTGTTTCCAGCCCATCCACTGCTGGAACAGGCTTAATTTGGAGGGAGAATCCAGTTTCATGCATAAAAAGAATTACATGACCAGATTCCATTATTTTAAATTGTACTGATCCTTGCAGTGAACTTGGGTTGAAATACAAATTGGAATCCATGTTCTGAACAGGACCTTTGACAGTCCAGCAGCTGGTCCCTTCCACTGGCTCACTGAGGACACAAAGATGCAAAACGCCAAGAGCTGTTTCACCCAACTTTTTAATTTTCAGTCAGTATTTTAAAAAACACGAAGGAGGGGGAACCTGGGTGATTCAGTCAGTTAAGCATCTGACTCCTGATTTTAGCTCAGGTCATGAGCTGTGGGTCGTGGGATGGAACGGAACCCCACATCAGGCTCTGCACACAACGTGGAGTCTGCTTGTCTGCTCTATCTCTGCCCCTCCTGCGTGCTTGCTCTCTCTCTCAAATAAATAAAATCTTTTTTAAAAAAATAAATTAAAAACACAAAGGAGGATGAAGAATAATGTGTCAAACAGGTGCATCTTCACCACCTAGAATTAATAAACCTTAGCATTTTGGGAGCAATGGTACTTTCCAAGGAACAACATCCTTGCAGAGGCAGAAAGAAAATGGCCATAGTCTTCACTAATTCACCCTCAGGTGTTCTCAGATACAGGGGAAAATGGAGCCGGGTTTTCCTTAAGCACATCTGGGCCAAGAATAAGAAGAAGTAAACAAAATGAGACTAATAATCCTGCATGATTCCGGACCCTTTTCGCTAATCCCAACATCGGAACAAATAGTATAGCTAGCACTGGCCACCAAGAGGTGACCACTTCTCTGAAAGGCAGGCAATTAGAAGCTATTACGTGGGAGTTCAGGGTGGCGATAGTGGAGGAGAAACTGTCCCTGGGTGGCTGGCAAGAGCGCTTTGTAAAGGGGGGTCTGAGAGAGAAGCGTCGCCGTGTCGCCGAATGACTAAAGCTGGTAATCATCCTTCCCTACGTCCTGCCAAAACCACAAGGCACGGTTAGTTCACAGCAGCTGCTCTGTGCAGGTACGTGTCAGGTTGAAAAGAAAGGAGACATTTATTGCAGATTTCCAATGATGCCGCGTTCTAGACTCTGTGTACGGCCTCCCATTGGGGGCTTCCACCAGCCCACTTCTTGTCTCTTCAGTTTTGTGTCAGTGGCTGACATTTTTAACTCCAGAGAAAGAATACACATTATTAAACAAATAATAGTGTGAAATATTGTGAGCGGTACATGATTATTCTTAAATGCTGCCCTAATGAACAGTCGTATTCAAACGAGGAAAGCGGAGAAGTGTCTTCACTTAGGCAGTGGGAGATCAGTGGCTGTTCATTCACAGAATGAGATGCTATATATGCCTGTTTGTAGGAGGAACTTCGTTTTTCAGAAGAGGTCCAGATCTTGATGTGACACCCAAGTCCAAGGGCATTCATTAATTTTACTTTGAGTCCACCTATTTATATCCTCAAGATTTCACATCCCAAAGTGTTTTTCTTCTTAAATTATTTGCCCATTTCCTAGGCAAAAGGAAACTCTGGCATGCCACACTGCTCATGTAAACTTCCCATGTCTCTCTCCTCAGATGGGTAGTATAACATTTTATAGGTAATGAAGCTGAGACTTTGAGATGGTAAATCACTCTTCAGAGATCTCAAGTAATTTCAGCCACAGGGCTAGTAGGTGGAGAAGGCAGAAGAAGCCAGGTCTCCACGACCCCCTAAGTCCTTGATGTCCCCACCATACCTGGCTTCTTCCATCCTGGATTGAAAGTCATTTTCTTTTCCTTTTTGTTAAAAATTTTATTTATTTCTTTGACAGAGAGAGAGGGAGAGAGAGAGAGAGCACAAGCAGGGAAACAGCAGGCAGAGGGAGAGGGAGAGGCAGACTCTCCACTGAGCAGGGAGCCCAACGTGGGGCTTGATCCCAGGACCATGGGATCATGACCTCAGCCAAAGACGATGCTTAATCGACTGAGCCACCCACACGCCCCAAAAGTACTTCTTTTCACTTGCTTGTTGACATGGACACACACACACACACACACACACACACACACACACACACAAGGAGCCAAGGGCTTCTCGACCCATAGCCAGCCTTTCTAAGAGACTAGATGTACCAATGATTAAAGCCCTGATTTCTTCTTGACATTGAATTCACCTGTTAAACCTGAAGCTGCTAAGTGGATGGGAGAATGAATGGGCAGAGCACAGGATTTTTAAGGCAGTGAACCTAATCTGAATAATGGTGGATACAGTCATCTTGCATTCGTGCAAACCCATAAAATGTGCAATACTAAAGTGAACGCTAATGTAAACTCTGCACCCTGACCAGTAATGACGTGTCAGCGTAGGTTCCTCAACTATAACAAATGCACCACCCTGGGGGCGGGGGTTGAGAATGGGGAGCCTCTGCAGGTGAGGGGAAGGGGCATATGGGAACTCAATTTTGCTATGAACCTAAAATCACTCTGAAAAATAAAGTCTATTTGGGGTGCCTGGGTGGTTCTGTCGGTTAAGCGTCTGCCTTCAACTTGGGTCTTGATTCAAGGGTCCTGGGATCAAGTCCCTATTCAGTGGGGAGTCGGCTTCTCCTCCCTCTCCCTCTCCCTCTACTGCCCCTCCTCCCCCACCTCATGCTTGCTCACTCTCAGGCTCTCTCGTGCTCTCTCCTGCACACATTTTCTCTCAAATAAATAAATATTCTTAAAAAATTAAGTGCATTAAAAAAATACACACACAGACTTGAGCTGGGCTGGATTAAGAGGGAGATAATGGAATGACATTGCTCCTCTGTGCCTCTTCCCCCCACCCAGTCCAAGGTAGTCCAAGCTCTTAGTTATAGCAGCCCGTTTGGAGCTGGAGTGCTCATTCTTCATTGCCAAGGACTTTACCCACCCCTTCTCTGTCTCTTCGCATTTGGTTACTCCCTCTCCACATCCAAGTCTTCATTTTACTGAGTCATTTGGCCACCAATTTCTTCTGAGATTTCCTCTCAGAGAAAACCCTGTGAACACAATAGTGTTAAGAGCCTTTTCTCTCCTTTCTTGAATGGTTGTGAAGACTAATCACTCATAATGTGGTTGTCTGCATTTGTAAGGTAAACTTCTTTAAAGACTGTCCTCTAGGTCATTCAGTTTGGTAAAACTGGTTTTGCAACACATGAAGGAAAAGGCTGGCTTTTCTCTTGAATTATTTCTATAATTGCCTCATTTCTTTGCTTTCCTTCCTTCCCTTTCTTGACAGGTGCAGCAGATTTGGGGAAAGATAAGAGAGACCCTATTGGGTCTGGTGGCTTGGGTTCCCTCCTTCATTTTTCACTGTGTATTTCTGTGCCTCATCAACAGCCTGCCTGCGTGCTTTCAGAGAGGAGCCTGTGATGCCATCTGATAAAACTTTTCTTTGCAATCCATTATTACAGAGTTAGAGGGATAGATTTGCACTGCAATAGATATGTGAGAGGAAGGTTGGGATTGTATGTGTATAATGTGAGTGAGAGAGAAAACTTGTCTGAAGCTTTTAGTTTACTGAAAAATGGGTTCAATTCTTAGGTACACCATTTAGGAAAATGTATAAAAATCTGCTTGTGAAGACTGAGCTCAGATTAAAAGAAGAAAAGGAAATATTTTCTACTCATTACTTGATCATTGCTTCACCTCCAGCAAGGTTGGAATAAATGGTTAGGTTCACAATCTTTTTGGGCCAGAAGGAAAATGGCTAATATAGTATATATGAAATGCTGGCAAGTGGTTGCAGCAGGAACATTGTAAAATAGAACTTATAGGCATTTAAGGACTTTTATCTGGGAAGAATCAGTAAAAGCAGAGATTGGGAGATGAAAGGAAAATACCCACCATCCTAGAAAAAATACCTCCACTCCTATTTTCCTACATCCAAAGCCTCAATCTTTGCCTGAAAAGTGGGAGATGCCGGGAGAAAGGGTATGAGAGAGGGGAGGAATACAATCGCTCTAATGTTTTTCTAAACACTGACTTATCTGCTTAAAATCTACGACTTTAATGTTGAAACCCAGAAGTCATCCATACACCAAAATATACACATTTCCAGCTCTTTGGAAGACATGCCTGACAGTTACATACCTGAAAAATAACCCAATTAGATGAAGATGTGGCAAGGCAAAAGGCACACCAAACCAAAATTCACACAGGATGGATTCTTTAGCGGAACCTACAAGACACTTCCAAGTATTTTTACCAATGGGCTTTTCCAGTCTCAGATTTTTTAAGCAGCTTTACTGAGATTTAATTCACATACCACACTGTTCCCCCCGCTTAAAGCATACGGTTCAGTGACACTTAGCGTATTCACAGAGTGTGTGACTGTCACCACCATCCCCTGTAGGACATTTCCATCGCCAAAAAAGAAGCCTCCTCCTTCATCCTTCACTCCCTGGTCCTCCCTGCTGCTACCTCCAGCCCTGGGCAACCACTGATCTGTTTTGTATCTCTATGGATTGGCCTATAAATGGAACCCTACATTATGTGGTCCTTTGTGATTGGCTTCCTTTACACTAAGTGCAGAAAGTATATCTAATCTTCCTGGCTATTATTTTATGTATTCTCGATCTCTTCCCAATATCCTTAATGTATGACTCCTACTAGTTATCACTGACTGAGTGCTTGCCCTGAACCCCTGTTCTAGACACTTGAATATTCTGCTTGTGTGTGCAACCATCTCTATTTTAGAAAGCAGGGCAGTGGTACAGAGATGTCAGTGCCCCTTCCCTATCACAGTGTATGAGCTGAAATCCTGTTCGTCTTTTTCTCTTTTATTGTATGGAAATCATATGCACATTGATTTTTTTTATATTGTCTGAATGTTTTCCATCTTTGCTCAGAGTGAGTCCTTTTCTTCCTTTAAGCCCATTAATTTAATTTGGTTGCTTTTGTGGCTCTGCTGCCCTACAGCCATACAATTAATTTTTTAAATAATCACATTTTGTGCCCTAGGTTAATTTTTTTTTTCTAACCAGCTTCTAAGGAGAAATTATGGATTCTCAGAGGCAGTGAAATCCTACTACTGCCCTCATTCTTAAATTTTTCAAAGCTCAGAAGTTGACCTGGACCAAGCAGTGTCTCAAAACAGTTTAAGGAAATGTTCTAGAACAGTGTTTCTTCCCCCTCAGATCTGTTTGAGAAGCGATAAAAGCTTCAGCTCTCTCCCCTGAAACACACAGGTGTCTGGTGTTTAAATACAGTCTCCACAGTGGCAGAAGGAAAGCAAATGGGAACTAGGGTAATCTAGGGAGGGAAACGAAACAACAGAGACTTTGGACACAAAAACAAACTGAGGGACTTGGAGGGAGGGGGGTGGAGGGATAGGAGAGCCTGGTGGTGGGTACTGGGGACACCTAAAGCGTGGAGCAGTGGGTGTGGGGCATGGGGAATGAATCTTGAAACACTGGGAAAAAAATTTTAGTAACAATAAAAAAAAAAAAAATACAGTCTCCAAGGGCTCTCAGGTTTTCCAAAGCCCTGAACCTTAGTCAAGGGCCCCTGATCTGGAAAGACCGTCATGTAAACGGTGAGGGAAGATGTAGGTTTTTCAAACGTGTCTCCTCCACCCTTATAGTATTTTCTCAACACTTCATGGCCAATTCCCTCTTCCCTGAGGGGTCCACATTATAATTCTGTGGGTGCCACAATCGTGCATATGATTTGCTGGTCTTGGGGGGAGAGCGATTCAGTCATGCATACATACAGGACTGGGCTAGTTATTAACTCAACTTCTCCCACGCTTGGCTTCATTCTGCATGGGGACCTAATAGAGGGATGTGTCTCCAGGCTTCTTTTTTGGCGATGGAAATGTCCTACAGGGGATGGTGGTGACGGTCACACACTCTGTGAATACGCTAAGTGTCACTGAACCGTATGCTTTAAGCGGGGGGAACAGTGTGGTATGTGAATTAAATCTCAGTAAAGCTGCTTAAAAAATCTGAGACTGGAAAAGCCCATTGGTAAAAATACTTGGAAGTGTCTTGTAGGTTCCGCTAAAAATGTCTGTGTGTCTCCCAGCTGGAGTGGAGCTTTCCCATAGACAGCAACTGTGCTCATCCAGCTGGACTCTAGCTTGCCCTGCGATAAATGCCAGTCCTTGATGTCATGACCCATGTCAGTTGAACTGTTGCCCTGCCCCTTAAGAATGTCTTCCCTGAAGATAGCTCTGTGAGCTTTGAGGCAAAATGGTGCCTAAACAGTGAACCTAATCAAGACAAGCAATGCCAGCAAATACCACCACGGCATAGTTCTGCCTCGCATTTTGATATTCAGGGCCCTGTACCCAAGGAAGGATATCCCAAAAGTCCAGGGAGCAATAAAAACAGGTGGACAGAAAGAGAAAGAGGGAGACTTGCTAATCTAGGTGTGAGGGGGCTTGGGAAGGACATGTCTGAAATCTGGAAAATTGTAAAAGACTTAGACAGTGTGTACGAGGAGTAGGTAGCACCATCTGAATGGTTTGCAGGCTTGGGGGACTGACATTTGAAATTTGAGGGCAGGGAGATTCAAACAAAAATAAAGAGGTATCAACAAATACTACAGTGCGGGGACTTAGGCCACTGCCTCAAGTGGAGCCTTGAGAGATTCCAGATGCAGTCACTGCTAGGAGGTACTGTGTATTTTTGTTTCCTTTCTGGAAACAAAACCCTGGGCTCTAGGGATTGTGAGTCTAAAAGTTCCTGTCTCCATGATTTTTCCATCTAACAGAAATTATCCCTTTACCGAAGTGCCTCGAACATTCTTGCTTACTTTGGGAGTAGGTGGCCCCAGTGAGACTCTCTCCTGTCCTCCATCCGCACGTGCCCCATGTTTCATCGCAAGCCTTCCTCCACACCCTGCTGTGGGACTGCTCACACTCACACCCTCACTCTACCTCTGACAGACAGCAATTTTTAAATGTGGTCCCATTTGGGGGACCTGGCTGTGAATTTGATTTCTCTCTATTCCCCTAAGTAGCCCCATTGATCAAAGCAGAGATTTATTATCCTTATTCCTACCATTCTTCAGAGTCTCCTCTTTGGTCCAGAGTTCCACTTGGGATTCTCACTTGATACACCATCCTGGCACCTTGTGACCCATGATTCTGTCCTGCTGAACGTAATTATTCAAAGCTTCAGAAACCTGAGGTCTAATAGCAGGCCACCAGAGAGGGTGTCAGATGCTAGCCACTGGGCCAACTACAGGGCCGGGGGCCCCATAAGAACCAAAGGAAGCAGGGCTCAGGGACCTGGGGCTGCTGGTGGCATCCTATTTATGACAGACTACACGGTATCATGCCATTACCTCCTAGAGCAAATCATTTCTATTTTTGGCACCATGTGTGCCAACCATCAGTTTCTTCTGGAAATTTCTGTTTTCTTACCCTCTAGACTCCCTTCCTCATCTCCTCTTCATATGTCTCCGGCTTTCCACTGATCACACATGCCACATAATTCTGCAGTGCATCCTTTCATATTTTGGATAAGCAGTCTCCATTTGGCTGTGATCAATTCTGCATGGCGATGATCTAAAACAATTGCTTATATCTGAAGTCGTGATAATATGTAAAATTATTTTGCCATCTAGTCCTGCTGTGTGCTAATCTTATCTTTGGAAAATTTCAAACTTTCGGTGTGGTTGTGCATAGCATTTGTTTAAATAATGCCAGCACAAATTAGAATGTCTCAGACACAAACATGGTATTTATGGAGCATGATAGCCCATTAATTGGCTTATTGGCCTAAATCCTCCAGGGACCATCACAAATCTCCAGGGTGCCCTTGAACGTGACTTATGCTTCAGCCAAATCACAGCTGTGAATGCCAGCGCCACGCTAAGCATGTGTCTGTGGCAAAAAAATTGCTCCACTGTATTTGACCAGCAGAATCAGGGCGAGTGGCCTTACGTAGGTATGTATATATCTCAGTTAAATTCATTCTGTTTCTGCTCAAAGCCATCCTCCAGGTCAGAAGGATTTATATTCATCTTTGGCTCATATTTATCAAGCACGAATTAAATATGTTAGGAAATGGGAATATAACTGTAAACAGTTCAGAAGAATGTTGTATACTAATAGACCTTACCTGCTAGGGAGAAAGACGTGAGATAAACAAGTCAATAAATGAAAAGGTTATTTCTGATAGTGATGAAAGTTATCAAGGAAGAACCAAGTTGTCATAAAGAATAACTTGGTGAAAGAATGCGTGGTGGTTTGTGAAGCCGTCTCCAAAGAGGTGAACTTCGAGCAGAGAAGTGACCAAGAAGGAGGAGCCAGGCGTGGATAGAAGTATACCAGGAATGGGCAGGAACCAGCTCAGCATTCCAAAATCAGGAAGAAACATCAAGAAGGGGCATGGCTTGAGAGGTCAAAGGAGCCAGATTCCAGGTGCCTAAACACTTCCCGCATGGCCCCACTGTCACTCTGTTGAAGCCTGTGGATTCCTTCTCAGAATCATGGAATGCATGAATGGCCCATTTGGAATGCAACAATAACCCATTAAACTCTAATACAGCTATGAAATATTAAAGACGCAAAAGTTGTGATGTAAAATCTAAGGGCTTCTTTAACTCATTTTGTGGCAGATCTGATAACCAACTCTGAAGTAACAATACGTCACAATGTCTGCCACAATTTAACGAGATGTGAAATATTGTAGTTATAACTGATCACAAAGCCACAAGTTCTCCTCATGCCAGTAAGATTGTATGCATAACTCACTGAGATGCTAAATTTCTCTTAGAGGCCTTGAAAATCCCATCTGCAATTCACAGATCCCGTAAGTCTTACCCTTGGACTCCAGACAACCTGGGCTGCATCATACAGGGCTCATGGGCCACGGCGAGGCATTGGACTATGCGCCATGGGGAACCGCTGGGGAATTTGAAACAAGAGAAGTGGGGTGATCTTGCTGCTTTAGAGACAGGAACAGGAGGATGAAGAGGCAATTGCAGGTGAGAGGCGAGGCTGGCTTGGAAGCGTAACAGCGCTGGACATGACCGTATTCAAGATGTATTCCAGAAGAACCCAAAGAACGCGCAGATCGCTTGCCTGTGGGGCATGGGGATGAGGAAAGGCACAATGAGGATGAGGCAGAGGGTGTTGACAAGCGCGAGCAGGCATTGTGGGGCAGCATGGGCGGGAGCTGGGTGATGCCAGGAAACCCAGGGTTTGAGACGTTGCTTGCACAGATGGAGAGATATCTAGGAAGCAGTGAATGCGCAGCCTGGGCTCAGAAGCCCCCTGTGCTGAAAGACAATACACACACTCTCTAGTTGAACATGATGTCTTGAACAGAAGTGGGAACTTGAGACAGAGAGTCCTTCACCACTCCCCTCAAAGCTGCACCGTCCGACTCCTGTTTTTTTTTTTACTCCCCCAAAGAGGTGAAAAAACTTGATGAAGAACAGTTGGGGGAGCTAACGGGATTGGGGCACCAGAAGCAATGCCCTGGCTCTCATTTTATCCCCTGCATGGTGCTGCTTCCCCAACCTTGGACACTGTGGGATCAAACAGAAATTAGGATCAAGATTTCATATAGTGATATGTGAAACTAACAGAACAGAATAAAACACTCTATGTCCATCACCCTTCAATTAAAAAAATTTTTAAGAAAAAAAATTTTTGTACGATTTTATGTACACAAAAGGAAGCTGAGGGGAAGAGTTGAAAGAATGGGAGGCTGGAGACCTCAAAGCCTAGCTCCTCTGCCATGAAACCTTGAACAAGTACCTCAGCCTCACTGAGGCTTAATATCGTAATTCAAAATGGGAGTAATAACACCACCTGCTGTTATTAAATTCAGTGAAAATATCTGGCATGTAACAGGCACTCAATACATATTTTTGGTTGAACCTGAGTTGTATAATTTTTAAATGGACATCTGACATTGTCTTTTTCTCATGTAGTTCAAGGTAGTTTTCAGGTAGAAAAAAAACAGATTGTAATTGTGACAAAAAGAGTACAAAGGACCTTGAATAATTTACTGGGTTTCTCATGCGGTTTCATGACCTGTGGAAAAACAGATGGCATTCCACAATTATTTATCTCTTAAAAAAAAAAAAAGACTTGAATAGAAACTACAGGTTTTTCACCTTGCAGCAACAAAATAACAGATAGCTATTGCTCTTGGAAACCTATAAAGAACGATACGTAAGGATCTCTAATCCAGAAGGCTAAAGGCAGTGAACTTTAGGACCTAATGTCTACCCACCAACAAAAGTGTCTCCTCTAAATTTCATTAGTCTAACTAGTATGGTAAGATCTGCTCTGGTCAGGGCTACTGGCATCCAGATGTTTGTTCATTCATTTTCATTACAAGCATCCACTGTGCTCCAGCACTGCTCTTGAACCGAGGCATACAAGAACGAACAGAAATGAGGTCCCTGTCATTACAGAGCTCTCAGTGAAGTAGGGAGCAATACATAAGCAAGGGAACAGATAAATAAATAAAGAGCATCTTTTCAGAGAGTGTGGTGCGCTCCATAGAAAATGTAGCGGCACACTGTTTGTAGGCGCAAGGCTTGTTTGCAATGCAAAGGTACAGTTTGAGCTGAGACCTAAATGATCAGGAGCCAGCTGTGCAAGTGTCTGGGCAGAGCCTACCCCCCCGAATGGGAACAAGCACAGGTAATGGTTGGACATGAAGAGGGAGAGAGAGTAGGGGATGTGGGCAGAGAGGTAGGCAGGTGAGAGGTCAGGTCTTCTTGGAGTCGTAGGAAGAGTAGACTCGATTCTGACCACTGGAGAGCCTTAGGCAAAAGAGCGACAGGCTCTGATGGATGGATGCTCAAAGTTAGCCCAACTGGTTTTGGAGCCAGACTGGAAGTGGAAGCAAGGAGGCTACTGCCTCCCACAAACAAGATGATCATAGCCCAGGGGCGGTGGCCATGGACGTGGAAGGGAGCACCCAGATTCCAGATATCAGTTGAAGGTGATGCTGATAGGCGAGGTGTGGTGGGTAAGGCAGAAAGGAAAGGGCCAGCTGAGCAACTGGGTGCGTGGTGATGTCATTCACTGAGACGGAAGAGCTGTGGAGAAAAGTATGTGCTAAATCAAGAGTTCTGTTTCGGACAGATTGAGTTTAAGTCGTCTGTTAGTCATCTAAGTGGAGATGTTGAGTGGGCTGTTGAATACGCACATCTGGAGCTTTGGAGGGAGGCCAAAGCTGGAGAAGGACATTTTAGGATCACGGGTAAATCCTCTGTGGAGTTTTCATTTGAGATGCGTCGCTGCAAGCCTGGTTGGATGGATTTCGGGAGCAAGCATCTCCTTCAGCTCCCCCCAAGTCAGAATTTCTGTCTCTGACTTCAGCTGTCCTGGAAATTCACCGACAGACTGGAGTTCAGGTATTTAAAACATTGGTAGGAATCTGTTTTTGTTTTCTGTTGTGTTTCAAGTGAACGGAAATGCATGATTTTCGTGTTTCCTCATAATCTCTAGATCATGCAGAGGACCCATCCCATACCCATCCAATCACTGCAGTGCCCCTTTGACCTTGCAGCTCCCCAGGCAAGCAGACAGCATAGTGTGAAATGAGTTGGGCTTTGAAAATAAGACCCATTCCAAGGAAGGTAAGCCCTTGGTTAATAATTCTGCCAAGTGTCAGATGAACAGGAGACACTCAAGCAGGTATACCCATTGAGAAACCATGGTGAGACCTTGCCTTATTTTCCCTTTTCCTCTCCATAAATTTGTAACGGTTCTATCAGTTGTTATCCCTTCTGTCAGTTTCTTCCATTCTTGTGATGGTTTCTCATTAAGGAGATTCATGGGGAAGGTTGTAATCGATCAGAACTATTAGCCACCACAGTATAATCTTGTTCCGGTATAAACTGACCTGCATGCTGTCCTGTCTACCTCGAGGGTTTAAGCAGATTAACTCAGAGCCTGGGAGACAGATCTAATGTCCTAGAGCCCAGAACCCCCTTCACCCCAGCCCCCGAGGAAGGAGTTTAACAAACTGACACTGTAATTAGAACCGAACCCACAGTTAGCCCACCTTAGAAGGCATCACTGGTGCCTGGCTCACCTCGATGTACACTTAGGGCCGGTGACTGACGCCGTGTCGCTGGGGCAATGCTCCTTGCAGTCCTTCTGCTGGCTCTGGCCCTCCACTGCTGATCACCAACGGGGGATTTCTGTTTTGTTTAGACAGTTGGTTGGGTGGTTGGTTTTTGAACCTGTTTCCAAGAGCAGATCAGTCTCCTGATTTGGGAAGGAGTTAGTGATCGGAATGAGATCACCACAGGAAAATAGGCAGCTCACTGCTTTCAACTGCACAGTCTCTGTGCTTTATGTTTCTGATGGAACCAGAGAATAGAGGCAGGAAGGGTACCCGGGTTGCTGACAGATCCCCTGGACGCCGCATGGGTGGGCCAGCCAGGTGAGAGATGCCATCCAAATCAGTATTCTCAAGCATCAACCTTGGCTATTAAAGGACAGATAACCACCAAGTGTAAGCAGAAGACTAATGTCAAACTAAAGCCCCTTTGAGAATGATATTCTAGCTGCAAAGCCATCCACAAGTAGCAGGATCAGTAGCAGGCACCCAGGGAACCTTCTTACACTAATAAAAACATTGAAGATAAGAACCTCCTCCTACCCACGTCATCCCCTCACCACCCACTGCCTTCTTTCTTTCTTTCTTTCTTTTAAACTAAGAATGATGATAGAATAGATTATTTTGAATTACTGTCTTTGGAGCTAGACAACATGGATCAAAGCCGAAACCAATCTTTTATAAGTCGCCTGACTTCTCTGTGCCTTAGTTTCCCTACCTATAAAACTATGGTGACAATAGTGGTACCTCTTTCAAAGGTTATTGAAGAGTTAATCACTGCCTTCACGTAGCCTAAAGATAGCGCTTTGCATATCATAACATGTGAGTAAATGTAAGTCACTGTCATTGACTGAACATTGTAAATGCTGAATGTGTTAGACAGGAAGGATATAAAGCACCCACCTCGGGCCAGGTGGCAAGACAGCCGCACAAACCAACCTGCCATTCTGCCACAGCCTGCTCAGTATTACATACATGGGAAATGAAGAGACTACTACAGAATAGGTCTAATATCTATGTATAATAAGTGTAACTGCTTAGAGAAGCACAAGACATAACAGAGCAAAAAATCAAATTGAACGATAATTGAGATCAACCTTTTTGCCCATTATGAATTAAGCCAAAATGTCTCTGAGATTCAGTGCCCACACATCAGACCTCATGGTGATGTGGTAAAGAATTAACATACAACAGAGTAGTACCAATGAATATTTTTTAAAATTACCATGATAGGGCGCCTGGGTGGCTCAGTGGGTTAAAGCCTCTGCCTTCAGCTCAGGTCATGATCTCAGGGTCCTGGGATCGAGACCCCTATCGGGCTCTCTGTTCAGCTGGGAGCCTGCTTCCTCCTCTCTCTCTGCCTGCCTCTCTGCCTACTTGTGATCTGTCTCTCTGTCAAATAAATAAAATCTTTAAAAAAATAAATAAAATTACCATGATAATGTCCTGGCCAGCCAATCCTTCAGCTATCTGATGAACCAGTAAAACAGGAGGACTTACTATATCCTGCCTAGTTAAAAATTTGCACACACACGCACACACACCACACACACACACACACGCACACACACAGGCCATTTGGTGGAGAAAGAAAACGTAAATATGGAAAGCAAGGAACAACAAAGTGAGGCTGGTTTGAATCCCACCTCTCCCACCCACTTGCCCTCGATACTTAAGTGAGTTAGTAAACTCTCTTCTCCCCTGTGTCTGCATCTTTAAAATGGGGATAATGTGAGTGCGTGCTTCACAGCGTTATTGCAAGGTCTCAGTGACACAGTGCCTAATAAACTCAACTTTCTAGCACTGAGTGTGCCCCAGCCATTTTTTTTTCCTGCTATCATTCGCAAATAACTAGCTGGACACCTCCCTCCCCAACTCCCTCTTCTCTCCCTATCTCTTACTCAATGTCTCTCTTTCTCTCTCTCTCTCTTTCTCTCTCTCTCTCTCTCTCTCTCTCTCTCGATGTTTGCACCCAACTAATAAATATATATATATATTTACATGGGTAATCCATGTTCATTTGAGGAAAGCAAGAAAATACATACAAAGCAAAAAAAATTAAAGACCACTCACAATTCCACCACCAAGAGCAGCTGCTGTTCTGCTAGGGATCCTTCTGGTCTTTGTCTATGTTAATCGACTCCATCTATGCACGTGTCAATGTCTGTGTGTTTATAAATATATCATTACCTATACAGTATCATACTACACATTCTGTCCAGTAAGACTCTCCTCCTGCTCAGCAATACATCATGTCAGTCAATATAAAACGTGCATTATCATTTGAAATTACTCTATGATACTCAAGTAAGTCTCTAATTTATTTAGACAGTCCCCTTTTGCTAGAAATTTGAGGTGTAATCAACTTTTCTCTGTTATAAACTCTGCTTGTGTCAATAGCCCATATCAACCTCTTTGGGTCCTTTGGCAGTTCTTACCAGAGCAGAAGGCAATTGTTTTATTCATTAACAGATATCACCAGTGGTCTTGTTCATGGGACCTGCATTTGTATAAAAGATAAATAACACTTGTGATTCTGAAGAAATCATAGATTTTAACATAATATTATGTATGTAAAGAACTTCAGGGTGCCTGGGTGGCTCAGTGGGTTAAAGCCTCTGCCTTCGGCTCAGGTCATGATCTCAGGGTCCTGGGATCGAGGCCCGCATCTGGCTCTCTGCTCAGCAGGGAGCCTGCTTCCTCCTCTCTCTCTGCCTGCCTCTCTGCCTACTGTGATGTTTCTGTCAAATAAATAAATAAAATTTTAAGAAAAAACAAACAAAAAAAAAGAACTTCACACCTGGGGCAGCTGCTGGCTCAGGCCGTGGAGCTTTTAATAGGTGATCTCAGGATTGTGAGCTCAAGCCCCACACCAGGCAGAGTACATACTTCAAAAACATACAAATAAAAAAAAACCACAAACAACTTCGTACCTAAATATGACCCAGCAGTAAATAACATAAAGAGTAAGTTAAGCCAAAAATTTCAAAAATTAAAAGTTAATTATATATATATATATATATTCTGCACATGTCATATATATGATATTAGATGATCACGTACATGTA
Source organism: Spilogale gracilis (assembly GCA_004023965.1). Classification (NCBI taxonomy): domain Eukaryota; kingdom Metazoa; phylum Chordata; class Mammalia; order Carnivora; family Mephitidae; genus Spilogale; species Spilogale gracilis. The sequence continues at coordinate 1,492 of PITA01011642.1, read as the reverse complement.
AAAAAGCCTGGAAAATCTTCAGGAATATAGAAAATCAAAGAACAGTTAGAAAGTGAGAACCAGTAGTAATACTAATCTTGCCTTTGTGATTTATCTTACACCAGACGGAAATAAACAATGATTTGTAATTACCTCCTTCCACACCTGAGTCATTTCATTGGGTAATGTCAAGGGCCACATAGAGAAGTAACTACTAAATTAATTTTCATAAAATGTATTCCGTATTCTCCAGCAGAAGGAATTGGGGGAAGTCTTTGCCAGGAAGGTCAGCTTGTCTGTGTCCATCTGTTGATGTTTATTGAGAATGTACTATGTTCCAGCAAGTGAGGACAGAGAGGAAAGTAGGCCAAGCTTCCAGATCTGTTTCCAGGAAAAATCTGCAAGAGGAATCAGTTTGCTGCAATTCGGACAACATTGTTTAAGGATCTGGAATTCTGAATGTCTCGCAATTTTAATATTTTTTGAATATTTTACGGATAGGACATCTGAGCAAGAGTGGAGAAATCCGAGTCCTCTCCTCATTTTGACCCCTAAGTCACATGAAGCAATCATTTAACCTTGCTGAGCCTCCATAGTATTAGGAGAATCATGCCTGATTTCTGCTGTCCATGTCATACGACATGGACAGTATTTAGGCAAGAAATTGGTTTTTTTGTTGGTTTGTCTGGTTAATTTTATTTATTTATTTGACAGAGAGAGAGAGCTATCATAAGTATGTGGAGAGGCAGGCAGAGAGAGGGGGGGAAGCAGGGGAAGCAGGCTCCCTGCTGAGCAGAGAGCCGGATGCAGGCCTCCATCCCAGGACCCTGAGATCATAACCTGAGCCGAAGGCAGAGGCTTTAACCCACTGAGCCAACCAGCGCCCGAGGCAAGAAATTGTTAATAAGAACTCACTGAATTCCTCTGAAGCTGTTAAGATGGGGTCGGGTAATGTGACAGCGTGTGGCAGGATCACTATCCTTTGCATTTGATCATTTAGGTATTCTGTGAATTTTTTTTATAATGCTGTATATCTGTTCACACCCCCCCCCCCCATGATCTATTTAGTCAGTCCATTTTTGAGCTGAGGTTGACTTCCTTCAGCATCTCTTCACACTTGTCAGGCGAGTGACCCTGGAAAGCGGTGTGCTGGGCACGGCGGGTCATTTGACGTTTGCCTCAGCCAAACACTCGTGGCAGAGCACCTCCCAGAAAAACTCTTCCATGCCTTCCCCCAACCCCACCCCCCACCCCATCTCTTCGGCTCACTCCCTGAGGCCTTTGCTGGCCCTTCCGCTGCTCTGTCCTTATCTTGCTCACCCTTTCTGCACCTCTTCTGTCTCTTCTGCCTGCCATTGAACATGGGCTTCCCTTCACCCTCCACTGTGCACCACCCACTCCTGTGTCCCCTGTCATGCTCCTTTCCCTCTCCCCAGTGCTTGTGTGGGAATCACAGCCTGGCCACTTGGAGTGTCTGCTCAGCAGACCCTAATGCTCCCATTCAGGGGCCAAC
>PITA01011641.1:12799-56106 GCA_004023965.1 Spilogale gracilis | reverse complement strand
GATGTGGGACTCGATCCCGGGTCTCTGGGATCATGACCTGAGCCGAAGGCAGTCGCTTAACCAACTGAGCCACCCAGGCGCCCCGGTTAGTTCTAGTTTTTGCTTGTCATTCGTGAAGATGTTTTGAACATTTTTATAAGGTGTTGTTTTTTTTTTAAGTAATCTCTTCACCCAACATGGGGCTCGAATTCACAACCCTGAGATCAAGAGTTGCACATTCTTCTGACTGAGCCAGCCAGGTGCCCCTCTGAACATTTTGTACAAATCTTTTTTTGGACATGTGCATCTATTTCTCTTAAGTGTGTGCTTAGGAGAAGAGTTGCTGGATCACAGAGATGATATATGGTGGATATTATTAAAATCCAATAGAGTCGAGTTCATAGATACTTCCTGCTCTTTCTCCCAGTGGTATGCGTTTCCCTCCCCCAACTTCCTAGCATTGCATTTGTCTTTCTCTGCTGGCCTTCAGCTGTGGACAAGACATTCCCATGTCCATTTGCATAATGTACATTTCTTGTATGCTAACTATGCACATGGCACTTTGTGCACTGGTAATGTGGTGAAGACAGACAGGAATAAGGCATCCACCTCAAGGAGTCTTCAGCAGCTAATAGGGGAAGCTATAAACATAGTCATAAAGAAGATATCAAGTGGTCAAACTAAGGTTGAGTTAAAGCATTCATTACAGGAGATCAGAGATGAGAAACATAATATCTAGTGGGCAATCAGAATAGCTTCATGGAGGAGGCAACATTTAGGTTCAGGGCTGAAGGAGAAAAGCCAATTAAAACACATTCAGGGGGCGCCTGGGTGGCTCAGTCATTAAGCATCTGCCTTCAGCTCGGGTCATGATCCCAGAGTCCTGGAATCGAGCCCTGTATTGGAGAATCCCTGCTTGGCAGAAGCCTGCTTCTCCCTCTCCCACTCCCCTTTGCTTGTGTTCCCTCTCTCACTGTATCTCTCTCTGTCAATGAAGAAATAAAATCCTTAAAAAAATAAAAAATAAATAAATAAAATAAAACACATTCAGAATGTTGTATAAGGGGTGGGCAGGGGCGAGCTTTCTGGATGAAGGGCACAACATGAGCCAAAGTGGATCTGTGAATGTCTGGAGTGTGTGACCCCTTAAGTTCCTGAGGACAGAGTCCACGCTGATCTAGGCTCAGTGCCATGTCCCCAGTGTCTGGCCAGGCCTGGCACACAGAAGATCCTCAGTCAAAACGTATTGCTTTGAACAGTGAGTGGCGGCGTTTGGCGGCAGCAGAGGGAGCTTCGAGAGAGGCGGTGGGGAGAAGGATAATGTACTCGTTATCCACTGCTGTGCAACAAATTGCCTCCAAACTTGGCGGCTTGATTCCACAAGAAACATTTATTATCTCTCACAGTTTCTACAGATCGGGACTTCCAGCGTGGTTGGGCTGGTCGGTTCTGGCTTGGAGTGTCAAGCCCTACAAACGTGTTGCTGGGGCCACAGTGATCTAAATGTCTGAATGAGGTTGGGAGCTCCCCCGTGCCGCGGCTCACCGGCACGCCTGGCAGGCTGGTGCTGACTTGGGTGGGAGACCTCGCTTCCTCCCTACAGGGGCGTCTCCTTGGGGCTGCTCAAGTGTCCTAAGGACATGGTAACTGACCTCCCCCAGAGTGGGTGGTCTCAGAGGAAGGAGCCAGGAGGAAGCTATAGAACCTTTTCATGCTTGACCTCCCAGTTAGAGCCTCCCTTCTGCCACGTTCTATGCACAATAAGCCAGTCACCAAGTCTGGCCCACAGCAAAGAGAGGGGAATTAGGCTTTACCCGTGAAAAGGAAAAAAAGCGCAAAAGCATTTTTGGATATATTTTAGATGGCCATGGTGATGGTGGGGAAAATTTGTCTGCTCAGAACTCAGGGGCTCCTAGGGCCAAGTGGGTCCCCGAGCCCTGGTTTTATCTACTCAGCGGACCCTGAGCCCTGGCAGGAAAGCTGAGGTAGTAAAAATGAACAACATGGTGAAGACACAGCACTGCAAGCCATGGAAAACTCAGACATGGCTTAGCCCATGGCAGGAAGCGCTGGCAGTCCGGTGGGAAGACAGCCCTAGGATATGAATGCTCTTCAGGGAAGGCCTCCTGGGGGTGGCCTCTGGGCTTCTCCCAGTCCTTTTTAAAAAATTATTATTTTTTTATTTTTTTTTAAGATTTTATTTATTTGACAGAGAGAAACACAGCCAGAGAGGGAACAGAAGCAGGGGCAGTGAGAGAAGGAGAAGCAGGCTTCCCGCTGAGCAAGAAGCCCGATGTGGGACCTGATCTCGGGTCTCCGGGACCATAACTTGAGCCGAAGGCAGTCGCTTAACCAACTGAGCCACCCAGGTGCCTCCCCCCCCCGCTTTTTTTTTTTAAAGATTTTATTTATTTATTTGACAGAGAGAGAGATCACAAGTACACAGAGAAGCAGGCAGAGAGAGAGGAGGAAGCAGGCTCCCCGCTGAGCAGGGAGCCCCATCTCCCAGTGCTTTTAGCCGGAGGTTGTGGTGCTGGGCACACTCACAGAAGCTTACTCAGGTATGGTCTGGCCTGCAGGGACCCCTGGCGACCATGGCAGCAGGTATTGTCTCTGCCCCACACCTGCTGGGACCTTCTGAGGCCACTCTCTGTTGGTGCACACCCTTTCAGGTGGCTATGGATTTTCCCCTGAGAAAACTGTGAAGCACCCGGACATTGTATGTGTGCACTTCTTCTGGTCATTTCCCCCATCAAAGGTCCTTCCCCCCTCCTTCAAGTCTTCCCTCCCTCTCTGCTCCTGCTTCTGAGGCCCTACAGGCCCTACATGTGCCTTGTCATTTCTTCGCTCCTCGACTCTGTGCCTGAGAGAGTCTGGAAGACCCTTTCCTGCCGCTGTCCTTCTCCTCTCAACAGTTGACCCTCAGGGCAAGTTTAGGATTTGTTCAGTGAATGGGTGAGTCTGGGGAACTCCGATGATCCCTCAGGGTGGGGGGGACCCCTCTGGGCCTCCTTTTCCATTTGTTGCCCCAGACTGATGAGCAACCCTTTTCCCTTCATCTGGACTCTTGGGCAGGTTCCTCAGGGCCTGCTGGAATCTAGTTTTGGGGACAAGAGCATATACCTTTTTTTTTTTTTTAAGATTTTATTTATTTATTGAAAGAGAACATCACAAGTAGGCAGAGAGAGAGGAGGAAGCAGGCTCCCCGCTGAGCAGAGAGCCCGATGAGGGCCTCAATCCCGGGACCCTGAGTTCATGACCTGAGCCGAAGGCAGAGGCTTTAACCCACTGAGCCACCCAGGCACCCAAGAGCATATACTTTTAAAAGTCAGTCCTGGGTGCACAGAACAGCATGAAACTGTTTCTTTTGATATGTTGGTTGTGAATTTCTTGGAACTGGCTGTGTGACCTTGGACAAGTTGTACAGCCTCTCCGAGCCTTAAGTTCCTTATCTGTCAAAGAGGAAACATTGTGAGAATTCAAGTTGATGTGGGTTAAACTGGGTTCTTTCTGAACCCCTGAACCCCGAGGGCTGAGAAAATGGCACATGTCTGTCCTGTCCTTGCAGGGCTGGTGTGAGGACCACCACATAGTCTGCTGTTGGGTCAAGGAGGGCTGTGATGATCCAGGTGAGTCACTACGCATCCCCTTTGTACTTCAGGACATGGAAGGAAGGTGTGGAGGAGAGAAGCTGGGGACCTGTGGTGGAGCGGGCCTCAGGGACATGGGAATTGTCAGCCTTTCACACACTCAGCCCCTGAGGCTCAGAGACCCCAATTTGCTAGCAGGGCTCCTTCCACATCAGCCAGAAACGAGCTGACTGCTGTAGTGACAGCGACAGCCTGGACTGGGAGGAAGGAGACAAGATGGGTAAGATGATGGGGCTGTGATCAGAAAGACACCTGCAAGTCAAGGAGAAAATTCACGTTTGAAAACTCTGGCTCCTAGTCACTAGACTGACCACCAGGGAGCTGGAAAATGAACATTCGAGAGCCTGGGAGGCTGGTTGCGAGAAGACCAGGAGAGAGACGCCTTGCAGCTGGAAGGAAGCATAGAGGACAAGCAGGCCAGCACCACCCAAATTCCCAGACGAGGAGTTCCAATTCCAGTGCGTTCTCGCTGGAGGGTGAGCTGCATCTTCTGGACTGTGGCTGAGGGTCAGACAGCCTACTGCTTCAAAGGGAAAAGGAAGTCTGTGGGGAGATCAAAGTTCCCAGAGAGCTGCGAATTAGGACAGACTGAATTATCTTCCTGACTCACTTAAAGATGTCTCACCTCTGGGAAGGTCGCCTCTTAACCATTTTTCTGCCACGAAAATTGCCCTCCTTGTCAACTGGCTAATAAAAACAGGAGAAAGCTTGGATCACCTACTCTGCTGTCGTCCTCACCACTGGCTCTATCCCTGGCCTTCCTCTACTCTGGCTGTCAGATGACAAAGCCTTGCACGCACGCACACGCATGCACGCACGCATACACAAGCACGCGTGCGCGCGCAGGCAAGCACGCAAATACGCATGCACGCACAAAAGAAGCACGTGTGCATGCTTTTACCCCTTTGTGGCTCTGGGCGGTTTCCCAAGGTAAAAGCAGATGCCGGTGTCTGTCTTTCAAGGCTGTACCAGCTTGGGTACAGTCTAGCACCTTGGTCCCCTCTCCTGCCACTCTGCTTCCAAAGCTCCTCTCCTGCCTTGAAGCTTCCCAAAGGGGCCTTGGATTTTCCCAGTGCCCTGTTTTTCCTACTGGTATACCATGCCCTCTTCCCCCCTTTCTTTCCTCTGCTTTTAAAATCCTCTCTTTCAGGCTCATTTCCTAGGACTCATCCTCTAAGAGACTACCCTTGACCCCTGCTACTATCTGTCCCCAGCAGAAACAGTTTCTCTATCATACCATTTATCAAAGTCAAACTTGAATTGCCCAGCATTGTCTCCTCCTTCACCCCCAACATTTCATCGTGAAACAGTTCCAATGTACAGCAAAGTTGAAGGAATTTTGTAGTTAATACCCATTTCTCTAGCATTTGTTTCTACTGTTAACACTTTATCAAGCTTGCTTTTATTATGTATCTTTCTGTGCTGCTCTCCATCTATCACTAATCCGTGTTTTTTGATACATGTCAAAATAAATTCTAGACATCAGTACACTTCTCTTGAAATATTTCTAGATGTATACTATTAATCAGAGTTCAATCTTTTTTATTTTTTTTCTATTTTTAAGAAAATATTTTAGGGGTCTCTGGGTGACTCAGTCAGTTAAGCGTCTGTCTTCAACTAAGGTCATAATCCCAAGGTCCTGGGATTGAGCCCCACGTTGTACTCCCTGCTCAGGAGCTTCTCCTTCTCCCTCTGTTACTACCCTTGCTTGTGCTCTCTCTCTCAAATAAATAAAGAAAATCTTGAAAAAAATGATTTGAGAGAGAGGGAGGGAGAGCATGAGCGAGTGAGGCAGGGACAGAGGGAGAGAATTCCAAGCTGACTCCAAGCCAAGTGCGAAGCCACCGGCAACGTTCCATCTCAAGTCCCTGAGACCATGCCTTGAGCTGAAATCAAGAGTTGGACACTCAGCCCACTGAGCCCCCCAGGTACCCCAACAGTCCCTTTCTATTTTGATATGAATTTTGAATAAAATGAAATACACAAATCTTAAGTGTATGTTTGCTGAATTTGGACAAGTTGCAAACACCTGTTCAACCCAACCCCTATTAACACATAAAACATTATAATCACGCACATAGCTCCCCAGGAACCTCCTCCCTGCCTCCACCCCAGGCAACCACTCTTCTGATGGTTTTTCCTGTTTTAGAACTTCATATAAATGAAATCACATAGTGCATACTCTTACATAAGACTTCTTCCACTCAGCATGTTTTTGAAATTCAGCCCTGCTACATAAAAGCAGTTGTTTGTTCCTTTTTATTGCTGAGTAATATTCTATTGTATGGATGGACTGTAATTTTCGTTGATCTCTTCACCTGTTGATAGATGTCTGGGCTGTTTCCTGTTTGGAGTTATTAAGAATAGAGTTGCCCATTGTCAACTACCATTTTTTTAAAAAAATATTGTTGCTGTGAACATTCTTGAACAAATCTGTGTAGATGTATGTTTTAATTTTTTCTTTTTTAATTTTTAAAAAATATTTTATTTATTTATTTAACAGAGAGAGAGCACAAGTAGGCAGAGTGGCAGGCAAAGGGAAAGAGACAAGTGGGTTCCCTGCTTGGGGACTCGATCCCAGGACACTGGAATCATGACCTGAGCTGAAGGCAGATATGTAACAGACTGAGCCACCTGGATGCCCCTGTTTTAATTTTCTTGGCTATATACCTAGTGGTAGAATTAAGTTTGTCTTTTTCTTTCCCTGGCCTGTGAACTTTTTTTTTTTTTTTTTTGGAAAGATTTTATATATTTGACAGAGAGAAACACAGCCAGAGAGGGAACACAAGTGGGGGGAGTGAGAGAGGAAGAAGCAGGCTTCCCGCCGAGCAGGGAGCCCGATGTGGGGCTTGATCCCCGGCCTCCGGGATCACGACCTGAGCCGAAGGCAGTCGCCTAACCAACTGAGCCATCCAGGCGCCACATGGCCTGTGAGCTTTTTGAGGGCTGATTTATTTAGTCTCTAGTTCCAAGCACAGTGCCTCAGTACATGATAGGTTCTCTGTAGACATTTGTTGAAATGAAACATAATTCAAGCACGATGTAATTTTCTTATCTTCTACATAATATGCACCTCCCATTTAGCACATTATGGGCCCGGTAGCATATGTGCATTGTTTCTTTTATTTATTTATTTATTTTTAAAGATTTTATTTATTTGACAGAGAGAAACACAGCTAGAGAGGGAACCCAAGCAGGGGGAGTGAGAGAGGGAGAAGCAGGCTTCCTGCCAAGCAGGGAGCCTGATGTGGGACTCGATCTCGGGTCTCCAGGATCATGACCTGAGCCGAAGGCAGTGGCCTCACCAACTGAGCCACCCAGGCGCCCCGCATTGTTTCTTTTAATCTTCCAATGAGCCTCTGAGCTAAGAATTCTCCCATATTATAAGTTAGGGAAAAGGCCAAGAGAATCTAGGTGAGCTGTTGGAGGCCACAACACAGATGAGGGGAAGAGATAGAATTATAAAGTGACAGTGTGGGAAGCACATTCCTCTATGCTGTTTTGATTCTCTGAAGGTCTCAGGTCCTTTAGCTGGAACCCTTGGAGGGACTGTCCCAGTTCACCCTTAATCTACTCCCAACAACTAGGTAAGGTAGGCTCTCTCCCTACCCTCTATTTCTGTTAGTCATGAATGTATTTTCTGGTGGAACTCCTTCAGATGGGAGACATATAGTTTATCTCAAAATGCTGAGTGTCAGCAGGTAAATGTGGACAGAGAAGTGGACCAGAGAGTCTACTGCTGTGCAACCATCACAGCGGAGACGGGCTTAGGCAAGACTCATGAAAGGATGTGAAATCTAGGGGATAATTTTGACAAGAGGCAGGATGTCAGCATGTTTCAAGTGTTGCTCCACAATTGCTTACTAGTTCCAAAGGGAAAATACAGTAACAATATACTGGAAAAAATCAGAAAACACCATGACTAGTTGATTAAAATTTACATCACCAGTGAGGGGCCTCCTGGTCTGATGTCCTAACAAGGACACGCTCTCACTTCAGCAGTGTTCCAGACTGAATCTAACTGTGAGAAAACATCAGCTGCCCAATGAGATACACTCTAAAACAAACAAACAAACAAAACAAACCAAACAGCTGTATTCTTCAAAAGTGTTAATGTCATAAAATACACACACACACACACACACACACACACACACACACACAAAGGCTGTGAAGATGTTCCACATTAATGGACTAAAGAGACATAACAGCTGAATGTGTTATTTGATCCTACTCTGGATCCTGTTTGGGAGGAGAAAAAAAACCAAGGACATAATTGAGTCAAGTGACAAGACTGGAATATGGGTGGTAGATGAGGTCAAACTCCTGAGTCCATTTAACATTTTTTTTTTAAGATGGTATGTATGTATGTATGTATGTATGTATGTATGTATGTATGTATTTGAGAGAGAGCCTGTGAACATGAGCCGGTGTGTAGGGACAGAGGGAGAAGCAGGCTCCCTGAGCCTGATCCCAGGGAGGGGGGAGCTCCATCTCAATCCCCTTGGATTATGACCTGAGCCAAAGGCAGATGCTTAACCGACCCAGGCGCCCCAGAATCAATTTAAATTTACTGAGATGATATTTGTGTTGTAGTTATAAGATAGATATTTATTATTATAAACACACATTGGAGTATTTAGGGGTCAAAGGCCACCATGGGTATGATCTATACTCCAGTGGCTCCAAAAACATCTGTTTAGTGCGTGTGCAGTGCTTACAGCAACTGGGCAAAGCACTGACGACAGGTGAATCTTGGTAAAGGATATATGGAAGTGATACGTACTATTTTTATCCTTGCACCTTTTCAATAAGTTTGAAGTGATTTCCAAACAAAAAGTTTACAAAATGCTCTCCTACAAAGTTCCTGGAATCCCAGTCAGTGTGACCATGCCCACAAGAACTCCACAGATGTGAGCACTTCTTTCCTAAGTATGTTCATTGGTCCCAAGCTGCCAAATGTGTGATCCCAAGCTAAGTGAAAAAGTGCCAAGGAGCTAAGGCAGGCATCTTCTAAAAGAATCCCCTCATCGTGGCGCCTGGGTGGCTCAGTTGGTTAAGCGACTGCCTTCGGCTCAGTTCATGATCCTGGAGACCCAGGATCGAGCCCCACATCGGGCTCCCTGCTCGGCGGGAAGCCTGCTTCTCCCTCTCTCACTCCCCCTGCTTGTGTTCCCTCTCTGGCTATGTTTCTGTCTGTCAAATAAAGAAATAAAATCTTAAAAAAAAAAAAAAAGAATCCCCTCATCTTTGTCCCCGGTCAGAACATCTTTCCCAGAGCAGGCTCTCACTAGAGGCTTGTTAAAGCGGCCAGAGTTGCTTTCCAGCTTTTGAGTGACGATGGTGAACTCTGAGTAGGTCTGAGATCTGGGTCCTGGCTCCCTCTCTCCCTCTGATCTGCTGTATTATGTCAGCTGCCTTATCAGTGGGGGGACAGGTTTGGACCAGAGTAGAGGTTGTCAGCTGGCAACTCAAGAGCCACCAGCCCATGGATGTATTTGTGCTATATGATATTTTATTTTAATTAATTAATTAACTTTTAGATATTTTATTTGAGAGAGAGTGGGGGGTGTTGAGGAGGGGCAGCAGAGTACCTGACCCGGGGCTCTATCCCATGACCCCTGAGATCATGAGCTTAGCTGAAACCAAGAGTCTGAAGGTGAACCTACTGGCCACCCAGGTGCCCCCCCTTTTATATTATAGCCAGTCAGCTTTTTCATTTACAGTTTCTGCTTGATCTTTGGACTAGAAGACCTCAAAGGACCGCTCAGTTCCCATCTTCTTTGACCATGTTCCCTTTCTTTAGGGGTTTCAGGTGATGAACAAGAGGTTAGACAGAGTGAAGAGTGAGGTAAAGAAGAATAACAGAACCAAAATGAGAGTCACCTCAAGGACATTGGCTTACAAAGGACCAGACTGTGGTCCAAGACATTAATGTATCCAGTGGAGCTCTAGATGGGATGGGATCCTTGGGGTCAGTTGGGGAGAAACCAGGTTTTATTGGGACTGAGGATCAGGACAGAAGATGGAAGAAGGATTGAGGGAAATCCAGGTATCTGCGGAGACTCCCAAGTTCCTGCAACGAGGTCATCACTGTGAGTAATTTTGGGGTCATTGCTAAGAGCAGTTGTGATTTGCAGCCAGAAGTGGCTCCTGGAGACAAACGGGAAAGAGAAAAAAAAAATCAAAGATCAAGGTGTGGTGGAAAGAGTATTAAGCAAGGAATCAAAGTTTGTGGTTTTTAGGGGCACCTGGGTGGCTCAGTTGGTTAAGCCACTTCCTTCAGCTCAGGTCGTGATCCTGGAGTCCTGGGATTGAGCCTGGCATCGGGCTCCCGGCTCCGCAGGGAGTCTGCTTCTCCTTCTAATCTTCTGCCCTCTCATGTTCTCTCTCACTCTCAAATAAATAAATAAACTCTTAAAAAAAAAAAAAAAAAGGTTGTGGTTTTTAGTTCCAGATCTGCCACTTACTAATCGTGATCTTGGGCATATCACTACCCATCTCTGAATCTGTTTCCTCAACTTCAAAATACGGATAATATAAGCCCTCCCTGTCTTAGAGTTATAGAAGGCTAACCTATGATGCCAGATAGCAAAGCACTTAGCAGTTGGGAAAGCACTATCCCAAAGTGAGATGAAATTTAGAAGGTGTAATTTAGTCTCAGAATTCCGGAGCTTAAAGGGCCCTTTGAGGGTCTGGAACCCTCTCATTTAACAAACGATGAGTTTGAGGCCCCAAGAAGAGAAATTACATAGCAAGCCTACGGTAGAAGTGGGCACAGTTCTCCATTAGTTTTATTTCATTTTTTTAAAGACTTTATTTTTATTTATTTGAGAGAGAGAGAGAGAGAGAGAGAGAGCGCCCACATGAGCAGGAGAACGGGCGGAGGGAGATGCAGACTACCCCTGAGCAGGGAGCCCGATTTGATGTGGGGCTCCATCCCAGAACCCTGAGATCATGACCTGAGCCAAAGGCAGCTGCTTAACCAACTGAGCCACCCAGGAGCCCAGTTCCATTTTTTGGGAGTAGAACCCCCTTTGAGTTCCCTCTAGGGATGGGTGAAAGAAACTAAGCAAAGGAAGAGGGAAAACAGGGAATGCCCCAGAAGTGTATGTTTCATCACATCCACTTGAAAGGAACAGGTCATGGGGTGCCTGGGTGGCTCAGTTGGTTAAGTGACTGCCTTCGGCTCAGGTCATGATCTGGGAGACCCGGGATCGGGATCGAGCCCTGCATCGGGCTCCCTGCTGGCAGGAAGCCTGCCTGCTTCTCCCTCTCTCTCTCTCCCCTTACTTGTGTTCCCTCTCTCACTGTGTTTCTCTCCTTCAAATAAATAAAAAAATCTTTAAAAAAAAAAAAAAAGAAAGAAAGGGACAGGTCTTTGTAACTAGCCTAGTGGTTATAGGAACAAGGAAACACTTAGCAAACCTTGAAAGAAGTAGTCTTATTTTGAGGGAAAGGAAGTCCCAGGTTGCATATAATGTAGCACTGTACAGTGAATGAAATCACTGTGAGAGTTGAAAACACCATCTTGTTCTACTTCCCCTGATAAAGATGAGGAACCTGAGGCGCAGAGATGGGAAATGGCTTGCCCAAGGCCACACAGCTCATTCCTGGCACAGCCGGGACTGTAACGAGGTCTCTGAACTTGTAATCCAGGGCTTTTACTGCATGTGCCAGTTAACATCGCATAGGGCAGCGAATAAGAGACTAATGGTGGCTTACACCAGTGGAGATTTATTGACAAATGACAGTTTTAAGAGATAGGGGTTACTTTTCACACTTTACAGGAGGGCCAGAGGGGGATAGCTGCTAAAGGATGCTAAGGACCCAGTCTCTTATCTTCCTACTCCTTAGCCCAAGACTTTTGTCCTCATTGACTTAAGATGGCTGCCTCGCCTCTAGGCATTGCATCTGCGTTCTTTTCTTTCTTTCTTTTTTTTTTTTTCTTAAGTAGGCTCCACGCTGGGCTTGAATTCCTGACCCCGAGATCAAGACCTGAGCTGAGATAAAGACTCCGAAGCTCAAACAACTGAGCCACCCAGGAGCCCTTGTGTTTGTCTTTTTATAAAGACTTAACCTAAAAGCTCCATCCAGTGAGGCACATAGCCATCTCAATTGCAAAAGAGTAAGGGTAGGTAAGTATTTTAAGTGTCCAGGCACTAAAGTAGGAGGTAGCAGGGAGTTTTTGCTAGTTTGTAATGTCTGCTGCATCACTACGTTACACCATTTTATTTGTTTATTTATTTTTTAAAGTAATCTCTACACCCAACATGGGGTTTGAACTTACAACCCTGAGATCAAGAGTCACATGCTCTTCCGACTGAGCTAGCTAGGCATCCCTTTGCTACACCATTTTATTTTATTATTATATTATGTTATGTTATGTTATATTATATTATATTATAATTTGACACAGAGAGAGAGAGAGAGAACACAAGCAGGCAGTGTGACAGAGGGAAAGGGAGAGGGAAAGGAATAGGGAGAGGTAGGCTCCTCACTGAGCAGAGAGCCTGACTCAGGGATCATCAATTCCAGGACACTGGGATCATGACCCGAGTTGAAGGCAGATGCCTGATCAACTGAGCCACCTATGTGCCCTATATATTACACAATTTTGAAGATGAGAGAAGGGGTGGGTACAACAAGCTCCTGCCTGAAAATCAGAAAATAGGTTCAAGTCTGGATTCTGCCATTTTTTTGTGGGTCTTCATCATGTCTAAATTACCTCACATTAAAAAAGGTTTGGGCTAAATGACCCAAAGACTCTTCTGGCTCTTAATTCTATGATCCTATCCTATTCAAACCCCAATCCATGTTCTTTTATTTCCCCCTCCCCATGGAATTCTTACATAAACATCACAAATTATGATAATTGGTATATAAAAGTTGTGTATTTATTTATTTATTTATTTATTTTTAAGATTTTATTTATTTATTTGACAGAGAGAAATACAGCGGCGAGAGAGGGAACACAAGCAGGGGAGTGAGAGAGGGAGAAGCAGGTTTCCCGCCGAGCAGGGAGCCCGATGTGGGACTCGATCCTGGGTCTCCAGGATCATGACCTGAGCCGAAGGCAGTCGCTTAACCAACTGAGCCACCCAGGCGCCCCAAAAAGTTGTGTATTTAATTTACAAGTGTTGGTACCAGGAAATTTCAGCCAGAAATTCCTATCTTGAGAGCCTCAAGTTATCTCTGTAAACATATTTTCTTCCCCCCCCCTTTTTTTTTTTTTAAGATTTTACTTATTTAGCTGACAGAGAGACACAGCAAGAGAGGGAACAGAAGCAGGGGAATTGGGAGACGGAGAAGCAGGCTTCCTGCTGAGCAGGGAGCTCAATGTGGGGCTCGATCCCAGGACCCTGGGATTATGATCTGAGCTGAAGGCAGACGCTTAACTGACTGAGTCACCCAGGACCCCCCCCCATAAATGTATTTTCTTCTAAACTTGGTCAAGTTTTGGGGTGACAGGGTGCTTCACTCAGTTAAGCATGCAACTCTTTTTTTTTTTTCTAAGATTTTATTTTATTTATTTGACAGAGAGAAACACAGCCAGAGAGGGAACACAAGCAAGGGGAGTGAGAGAGGGAGAAGCAGGCTTCCCGCCGAGCAGGCAGCCCGATGTGGGGCTTGATCCTGGGTCTCCGGAATCATGACCTGAGCCGAAGGCAGCCACCCAACCAACTGAGCCACCCAGGCGCCCCATAAGCATCCAACTCTTGATTTTGGCTCAGGTCATGACCTCAGGGTTGTGAGATTGAGCCTCACGTTGGGCTCCGTGTTGGGTATGGAGCCTGCATAGGATTTTCTTCCTTTTCCTCTGCCCCTCGCTTCTGTGTTCTTTCTCTTCTTAAAAAAATAAAATAAAATGTCAAGTCTTATGTTTTTTTTTTCTTTTCTTTTCTTTTCTTTTTTTAAAAGATTTTATTTATTTATTTGACAGAGAGATCACAAGTAGGTAGAGAGGCAGGCAGAGAGAGCGCGGAGGAAGCAGGCTCCCTGCTGAGCAGAGAGCCCAATGCAGGCCTGGATCCCAGGACCCTGAGATCATGACCTGAGCCGAAGGCAGAGGCTTTAACCCACTGAGCCACCCAGGCGCCCATTTTTTTTTTTTTTTAAGTTTTATTTATTTGACAGAGAGAGAATGAGAGAGCAAAGCATGGGGAGTGGCAGAGGGAGAGGGAGAGGCAGGCTCCGCCACTGAGCAGGGAACCCAGTGCAATGTGGGGTTCGATCCCAGGACCCTGATCATAACCTAAGTCGAAGGCAGACCCTTAACCGACTGAGCGACCCAGCACCCCTTAATGTTTTTCTATATAAGTCTTATAACGCTATTGTTAAGGTTAATTCCCAGGAATTTCAATTTTATTTCTTCCTATCATATTTTATAAATGATTATTGTTATATAGAAATGCTATTCCTTCTTGTATATTAACTTTATATGGAATAACCTTGCTGAACTCTTATTAATTCTAATAGTTTGTAGCTCTCCCTCAATTTTCTATGCAGAAAATGATACTACCTACACATTAGAACAGGCAGTGGAATTGGTATGAGGAAGGTCCTGAGAAGGGACAGTTCAAGAAACAAAGACAGTGATACCATTCATAGCGAGATATAAGTCAGATGAGGGGAGCTGGAGAGACAGCATCATTGCACAGAGTCTTGAAAACTATTTTCAGGATTTTAATGCAATGGAAATCCACTGAAGAAGTTTCTCTTAAAACTGGAGGGAAGTCTCTATGGTAAGACACTGGGTTCTGCTCATGTCTATGTCCCAGTCCTTGGTCAAAATTTGGGAATAAATATAGAGCATACTTTTCATGGATAATAAATTCAGTAGATAACCCTAAAATGTCTTATTGTGAACTTTTAGAGCCTCAAGAATATATCCTTAGACATGGGACTGGATGTTTGCTAAGATCCTTTCCAACTGTGTTGTTGGGGTTCTATGCTTTCCATCCTGGGTACTCTGGCACTGGAGGAAGTGTTCTTTCCCATTGGAGGTAGGGAAACAGAAGGAACTGTACTTTGAGAAACAATCTATTAAGGCAGATCCACGTTTACACGAATGATTCCACATGTGGTGCTGTACCAGAGAGGTCATAAAAGGGGTGCAGAAGGAGTGTATGAACTGGAGAGGGTGGTGCAGAAGTTGAATAACTGGGACTGAACAGGTGGGAGGGAGGGCTTGGAAGTAGCTGGGACAGTATGCAGGAAAGAGAAAAGGGACTAAACCAGAACAGCATCAGTATTGGCGGAGATGTTTCTGAGGCAGAAAGAGCATCTGGAAGGCCTGAGCTGGGGAGAAAGCGGGGAATAATTGAGAATGACTCCTGAGTGACTATCTTGGGATACATGATACACATAACATGATGACTTTATTACCTTAAAGATGGAATGGAAGATTCCAACACTTTTGAATTTTCCTAGCCATCTGACTTCTAAAGAGCTCAAAGCTAATTCCACTCTTTTTTTTTTTTTTTTAAGATTTTGTTTATTTGACAGAGAGAAACACAGCCAGAGAGGGAACACAAGCAGGGGGAGTGAGAGAGGGAGAAGCAGGCTTCCTGCAGAACAGGGAGCCCGATGTGGGGCTCGATCTCAGGTCTCCAGGATCATGACCTGAGCCGAAGGCAGTCACTTAACCAACTGAGCCACCCAGGCGCCCCAGCTAATTCCACTCTTGAAGCCAGGGACAGTTATCAGGGCTGGTTGCTCTGGGCAGCAAGAACGATCAGAGTAACTTCTTTTTTTAGTTCCCACTGTAGGTTTCCCTTACAACAGTTAGGTTCCTGCTTGGACAAAAGTCTATGGGCTTTGGTATGAAGTAATGCTAATTCACTAGGATAAGAAGCCAATTTTATTTACTTTTTTATAAGTGACCATCACCATGCGGGCCTTCCTACTGTGCTGGTACTCATTCAGTGTCTGTTGGATGAATGAATTCAGGCTTGCAATGGTAGTTCCCCTGCTTTGGAGTCTGCATGTGAGAGAGGGGAAAAGCTTTGAGTTTGGTCCCACAACACCTGCTTTATGAATTGCTCTGACTGACCTAAAGTTCTTTTTTTTTCTTTTAAAGATTTTATTTATTCATTTGACAGAGAGAAACACAGCGAGAGAGGGAACACAAGCAGGGGGAGTGAGAGAGGGAGAAGCAGGCTTCCCGCCGAGCAGGGAGCCCAATGTGGGGCTCGATCCCAGGTTTCCGGGATCATGACCTGAGCCGAAGGCAGTTGCTTAACCAACTGAGCCACCCAGGTGCCTAAAGTTCTTTCCAGGGCTCCAGATTCATAGTGCTATGCCTTTTCCACCTATCCTACTCTTCATTCCTTTGTATATGTATAGGCTGTAAATACTCCTTCATAGTCATTATGAGCAGTACTCTGCAAATGCTTGCTAAGTGCCAGGCATCAATCTAAGCACTTTATATGTATCAACACATGTGATCCACCTAACAACCCTAATAAACTAGGTGCCACTATTATCCATTTTATAGTTAAGGAAAATGAGGTACAGAGAGATGAAGTATCTCCCACAAGCTCAAGTAACTTGTAAGTAGCAGTCCCCAGATTTGTACACAGGGACTCAGGATCCAGAGTCCCAAGTTTAACTACCTCACTCTGCTACTTCCAGGTCACCCTAATAGGGACTATGATGGAGGCCAGTGACTGCATTATCTCATTTTTTTTAAAGATTTTATTTATTTACTTGACAGAGAGAAACACAGTGAGAAGGGGAACACAAGCAGGGGGAGTGAGAGAGGGAGAAGCAGGCTTCCTGCTCAGTTGTGGGGCTCGATCCTGGGTCTGGGTCTCCGGGATCATGTCCTGAGCTGAAGGCAGTTGCTTCACCAACTGAGCAACCCAGCCACCCACATTATCTCACTTTTACAATGGCAACTGAAGCTGAACTTCCCTACAGTGACACACAAAGTAGCAGAGCTGACCTCCAACCAGGGCTTTCAACCAAGTCCAGTGTTCTTTCTGGTAACCAGGCTGCTCTAGAGGTTGACTACATGGCCC
Source organism: Spilogale gracilis (assembly GCA_004023965.1). NCBI lineage: Eukaryota > Metazoa > Chordata > Mammalia > Carnivora > Mephitidae > Spilogale > Spilogale gracilis. The sequence continues at coordinate 39,452 of PITA01011641.1, read as the reverse complement.
CAGTGCCTGGTTGCCTGAGTTAAAGCATTACTCTGCTGCTTGTGGGCTTGCTGTCATTAGGTAAATTACCAAACTTCTGTGTTTGTTTCACATCTGTAAAATGAGAATGCGAACATTAACACCAATTATAGAACATCCTTGTGACAGCTAAACGAGTTATTAGGTGCAACATACTTACACAAGAGTGCCTGCAATATAATAAGTACTCAGTAGGCGTTAGCCATCACTTTTCCTTCTGGACCACTGCTAGCCAGCAGAAGTGTAACGTGACCCAATAGTAATTTTAAGTTTTCTAGTGGCCCCATTTTAAAAAGCAAACAACAACAACAAAACAAAAACATCATGAAACTTTAAATGTGTTTTCTTTAACCAAATATATCTAAAACTGTAACCAACTGTGTAATCAATTATCCAGTTTATAATCAATATAAAATATGAATGAGGTCTATTTTTTGGTAGTAAGTCTCGTAAATCCAATGCGTATTCTACACCTACAGCACATTTCAACTTGGACCAGCCACGTCTACTTGTGGCGGCTGGTGGCAGCGCAGCCCTGGAGGGGCCCCACACTCGCCTGCCGGTCCCCTCAAGGTTCCTTCCCGCGACCAGTTGGCCCGCGCCCTAGGCCCCGCCCCGCGCCCCGCCCAGGTTACATCACAGAGCCCGCAGGCCCCGCGGGCGGGGAGACCCGGGCCCTGGCCGCGTGTACCCGGCGGCTCGCATCCTTCCCGCTCCAGGCACCCAAGTTCTGAAGGGAAGCGACGTCCACAACAGAGCCCCCGCGGCGGCGGCCGGTCTACCCGCCCGCCGCCCGGCCGCTAGCAGGCGGGAGGTGGGAGTCTGAAGCCCCTATGCGTACCTCGCCCCCAACGGCCCTCCGCTCGCGCTGCTACCACGGCGAGGTCGAGGCGGCGGGGCCGGCGCCGATTGGCTTGCCACAGTCTTCCGCCCGCCCCCTCGCCGCATTTATTGGTCGGAGCAGCGGCGCCCGCGGGATAGGTGGCGGCGCCCCTCCCTCGCGCCGGCCCTCAAGAGCGAGACGAGGAAGCGGCCGCCTCCCTGCGCCCCGCCCCACGGGCTAGCTCGGTGGCTCCGGCTCCTCCCGACTTCTCCCGGCTCCTCCCGGCCCTCTCCCGGCTCCCTCCGGCTTCGGCTCCGGCGCGGCGGCGGAGGGTAGGTGCGGCGACAGGCGGGGCCCGATCTGAGGGGCGGCCTCCCCAGTGTCCTGGGGGCTGCCCGAGCCGCGCTCCGCGGCCGCCCGGGACCCCGCAGGGCCCGCCAGAGGCGGGGAAGGGCGGTGGCCGTGGGCCTGCGGGACGCGGGGGCGGCAGGGCTGGGAGCTTGCGGGTGTGATTTTCCGAGGCTTAGGGAAGCGGTCCGGGGCCCCTCCGGGTGGAGCGGGCTGAGTGGACCCGGGCTTCGTGGGTCTGGAGCGTGGGGCCGAGCGGCATGCCTTCGAATCAGGATGCGGCTGCGCTCGCGGAGCGAGGGTCGACTGCGGTCTAGGGCCCTGGGTGGGGCTCGGGGGCGTAGGAAAACTCAGAGGTCATTCCGTGAGACTTCGGGGGGTCAGTTGAGCTGGGGCTGATGTGAGCTAGAGAAGAGTGCCCAGTCTGGGGTTACGGGCGGGGCTGAGGGGCGGTTCGGAGAACCCGGCCCCAGCCTGGGCTCCTTGCGCGCATCCCCTCCCTCAGTGTTGGGGGGCTAGCGGGTGTCTGGCAGCGGGAGGGCAAAGCCGTCGCATCGGGGGTGGGGATGGGAGGATTGGGACAGGGACCGGGAGGGGGCAGTTGGAAACATTATCCAGAACCGAGATTGTGATTTAGCACTTGGACCGGGTTCTCCGCTGGTGTGTTACCTGAGCTCTTTTTTGGTGAAATTACCCCGTGGGGGAACGTTGGTGGTTTTTATTTTGTTTTGTTTTGTTTTGCTTTGCTTCCACCCAGGAACGTGTAAGTTAAATGCTTTTGCTGCTTTGGGGAGGAGGCGGTCATTACGCTTAGGTTTATGTTTTAGCACCCAGACCCGGTGTGAAAACGTGCTTCTCGGGAAGGTTAGTGTTACCCAGCTTTCTCCTGGAAACCCCCTTCCTTCCTTTCCCTCCTCTGGTTCGGTTACACTATTGCTCCCCAGGGCCTCTCGATTCGCTCTCCCTGGCTGCATAGCATTGCAGTGTTTCTTGCTCGTGTGTGTGTGTGTGTGTGTGTGTGTGTGTGTCCGTCCGTCCCGGCCATTTCCCTGCTGCTGCACTTTTGGCAACTGCCTCCGCTCTTTCCCAGGGATGGTTGTGGCATTGCATCAGGGGATATTTGTGCTTGTAATTTGCTCATTCAGCCCAGGAAGAGGGAGAATAGTATGCTGCAGAGATGGGGGGGGGGGTGGAATGTGTGTGTGTGCGTGCCGTCAGCTCCGCCGGGTAGGCAGAGAAATGGGGGTGGGGAGGGAATACAGCTGCTCTAGGCCTATAGGGTAACACTGCCCAGTCATCAGCTCAAAGAGATTCAAAGAGCAGCAGCAACAGCTATTTTTATAAATCAGTCCTGAATCCAAGCTGAGCACATGGATTTAGAGTGAACAGTTGTCATGCTCTAACTATTAACGGCTGGGTGTTTGGTAGACAACATTGGAGTTGCTAAGTGAGAACTGTACTGTGCAGCGGTGCAGTGGTGCTTTACTTGCAACTTTCTAACTTTGCTCCTCTCACCTCTCTGGGATGGGACCTCTCTCTTCAGGGGGTGTCTCTCCAGTGCAGTGGTTTGACGGTCCAGACTACTCCTTTTCAAGGGAAATGTTCACATATCAGTGGTAGTCTTCCTCTCCAATTTGGCTTAAAAATAATAAAGCTATCACCTTTTGAGCACTTGCCATCTTCCAGGCACTAGCTGTAGGTATTTGTTTACAGATGGGGAAATTGAGACTGACAGGAATAAGAGGTCACACAGATAGTTAGGTGGCAGAACTGGCATCCATGTCAAGGTCTCACTGACCCCCCCCCCCAAGTAGTTTAGAAATGTGGAATTTTTGGTTCACACAGGGGTGACTCAAGCACTGGAGAATTTATTCATGCAAAGTAATCTCACCAGAGACTGATAAACCAGATAAAAGTTTATTTATGCTGATAGTATAAAGTACCATGTACACAATTGGAATTAATTATCCACTGGCTAGGACACCTCCTTTGTTTCTGGGCGGCCAAATCAGTAATAAAAAGGCAATTGATTATACAATGGAAACTGAAGGCCCCGATGTTCTTAGGGGATGTTTTAATCAAGTTACTGAATCTTAGTGAGTCTTCCTTCTTTTCCCATTGTATGAATACATATATTAATGTTTGACAGTGCTGGGAAGATTCTAGAAACATTTTCTCACCCTGTCTCAGGTTGTTGTTTTTTAAGTCATCTTTTCCAGTATTTGTTATCTCAGCCTATTTAACCTGTGTTAAATTTCTCAAATTTACAAATAAGTTTACATTCCATATTAAGAAGTTATTTTCCATTGTTTGCTGATAGTGAAGGAAGCACCTGGATTTTCTTATGTCTAGGTGACTTAGCTCTATTTTTTATTTTTCTTGAGGATATGAAAACTTTTTATTAATTACATATTCTGGCTTTCAGGGGAAGTAGGACAGGTTTCCCAAGCTTGCTTGAAATGGATGGAGAGGTGGGAAAGATACTGCCTTGTGATTTTAATTTTAGTTAGAGGGTGGGGATGTTTGTGGAAGTGAGTGTTCCCTTGTGTGAAGGGGGGCCTTGTGTGATTTGAACCTCTCATCCACATCAAGGTCAGTGACTTAGCTTTAGTTAGAGAGTTAGTTCTTCCTGATTTCAATGTCTTGTTCTTTTTCCCAGTTGATCCATCCTTTGTGTCTTGAAATTTTTGCTTTTGACCCTTTGCATTTAGGGCACCTTCCTCCTCCTTCTCTTCTTTTTTTTTCCTTTTTAAAATTACTTTTTATTATTTTAATAATTTTATTTAATTATTTTTAATAATTTTATTATTAAAATTACTACTATTATTATTTTTAAATCTCTACCCCCAACATGGGGCTCAAACTCAGGACCCTTAGAGCAAGAGTCACATGTTCACCACCAACTGAGCCAGCCAGGTGCCCCCCTTTTTCTTTTCTTTTTTTTTTTTTAAAGATTTTATTTATTTGACAGAGAGAAACACAGCTGGAGAGGGAACACAAGCAGGGGGAGTGAGAGAGGGAGAAGCAGGCTTCCTGCCGAGCAGGGAGCCCGATGTGGGACTCGATCCCGGTTCTCCGGCATCATGACCTGAGCCGAAGGCAGTCGCTTAACCGACTGAGCCACCCAGGCGCCCCCCTTTTTCTTTTTTTAAATATTAAGAATGGTTAGTTGATGTGTAGGTTTAATTTTTCCTTAAAAAGCAAGAAAATCTGAGGAACATTTTGACCTAATGTAAGTCATCTGGTGGTTCATTTGATTTGTTCGATTTAAAAAGGAAACCGAGTAAATAACACTAATTTCACTTTGTTCTTTTAAAGGGCACTATTAGAACCAGGTTTCTGTGGACTTACTGCTTGGAATGTGTTGAGGACAATTATGGTCAAGAAAGGGGTTAAAGCAAACTGACATATGAGGGGTCATATTCCCCATCTTTTTAGAGCTCTCTGGGCTAATCTCTAGCTACAGACCTAATGGGAATTATTTTGTATGTCATTAAATTTTTGATTATTTAATTTATTTTTGAGAGAGAGCATGCAGGGGGTGGAGGAGAGGGAGAGGGTTTTTTTTGTTGTTGTTGTTTTATGTTTTGTTTTGTAAATATTTTATTTATTTGACAGAGAGAGACACAGTGAGAGAGGGAACACAAGCAGGGGGAGTGGGAGAGGGAGATGCAGGCTTCCCGCCAAGCATGAGCCCGGTGTGGGGCTGGATTCTAGGACCCTGGCATCATGACCTGAGCCAAAGGCAGATGCTGAAGGACTGAGCAGATTCCGAGCTGCTGCCAAGGGATCCAGGGCTCCATCTCACCACCCTGAGATCACAACCTCAGCTGAAACTATGAGTCCGATGCTTAACTGTTGGCACCACCCAGATGGCCCTGTATGTCATTATATTTTTGAACTTGAAAGCCAATCCAGTTTACTTTGGTGTTTGTTTATACAGTAGAAAAGCTGATCTTTTTAAAAATATATTTATAAATATTTATTGGGCGCCTGGGTAGCTCAGTGGGTTAAAGCCTCTGCTTTCGGCTTAGGTCGTGATCTCAGGGTCCTGGGACTGAGGCCTGCATCAGGCTCTCTGCTCAGCGGGGAGCCTGCTTCCTCCTCTCTCTCTGCCTGCCTCTCTGCCTACTTGTGATCTCTCTCTGTCAAATAAATAAATAAATAAATAAATCTTAAATATTTTATTTATTTATTTGACAGGGAGAGATACAGTGAGAGAGGGAATGCAGGCAGGGGGAGCAGGAGAGGGAAAAGCAGGCTTCCCACCTCACAGGGAGCCCGATGCAGGACTCGATCCCAGGACCCCGGGATCATGACCTGAGCCAAAGGCAGACACCCAATAACTGAGCCACCTAGTCGCCCCTAAAAAACAAAAATTATTTATATATTTATTTGAGAGAGAGAGAGCATGTGCCTGAGGGGTGGCAGAGAGGGGAAGCAGGAGAGAGAATCCCAAGGGGACTCCCTGCAGCTTTTCTCACTACCTTGAGATCACAACCAGAGCTGAAATCGGGAGTCTTGACACCTAACCAACAGGCCACCCAGGTGCCTGGAAATGTTAACCTTCTCTCCATAAAACCTATCTTACTGGTTTGCATGTATTTAAAATTCTTTTAAAATGTATCACTTTTTCTGTCTTTCTGACTTTACCAGAAGACAGTTTTAAAAAATATTTTATTTGAACTAACTTTAGATTTACAAAAGACTGTAAAGATAGCACAGGATATCCATATAATCTTTATCTAGGTTTCCTTAATGTTAATATCTTACATAGTGAGGCATTTATTAAAATTAAGAAATCAGTATTAGTTTAATATTATTTTAACTAAATTATAGGCTTTTATCTCATTTCCCTAGTTTTCCCCAGTGATATACTTTTTCTGTTACAGAATCTGATCCAGGATACCACATTACATTGAGGTGTCCTGTTTCCCTAGTTTCTGACAATCTGTGACAGTTTCTTAGTCTCTCCTTGCTTTTCTCTCCTTGACACCTTTGAAAAGTAGCAGTCAGTTATTTGTAGAATGTTCCTGCATTGGGTTTTCTGGTATTTTGTCAGGATTAGCCTGAAGTGAGGCATGTCGGGGAAGAGTACCACAGAGATGGTGTGTCCTTCTTGTCACATCATATTGCATTTCAGGGGATGCCTGATAGCAGTGTGACTTATTACTGATGTTAACTTTGACAACTTGGTATCTGCCTGGTTTCACTGAAGCGACTTTTTTCCATTTCCTTCCTTTATTTATTAGAAGCTAGACATGAGTCACCAGGTCAAGCCCACTTCTGGAGAAAGGGACTTAAGCTGTACCTGAGGGGATGAGTATCAGAGAATTTGTTATCTTCTGTTAGAATCACCCATAGTAATGAATAAATATTTTGGGGAGGTTCTTTGAGGCTCAGAAAGATCTAAGTTTCATCCACGAATTTAGTGTTCATCGGTGAAACTAGCCCGCAGCAGCAATTACTGTGTAATTGTAGTGGTGATTTTCTGTTTTCCTCATTCCTTACACACATTATTTGGAATTCTTCTGAAGGGAAGATTTGTACACGACCCTCCCCCAATTTATTTACTTATTCATTTATATCAGTATGGAATCACGAATATTTATTTTTTCCTTTCGGGTTGTAATCCAGTACAGTGTTCTGTTGCTCACATTCTTCTGGCTTTGGCCATTTGGCACTTAAATTCTTTTTTTAAAAAAGATTTTATTTATTTGACAGAGAGAAACACAGTGAGAGAGGGAACACAAGCAGAGGGAGTGGGAGAGGGAGAAGCAGGCCTCCCACTGAGCAGGGAGCCCGACCTGTGGCTTGATCCTGGGACTGCAGGATCATGACCTGAGCTGAAGGCAGATGTGTTAACCAACTGAGCCACCCGGGGGCCCCGGCACTTAAGTTCTTTTGATACGTCTGCCTTTTCCCTTTTTTTGGAGCTTACATTTTGGTGCTGCATGATGCTCCAGTCTCGTCTTGTATTTTCCCTGCCCCAGCCCCCCAGAAAAATCAACCATTTTTCAAAGGAGCCGTGGTTTCTTTTATTGGAGAAAAATATTTAGAAACCCGGATCTGGTTTCTAAATGAACTGGGTGAACCCACTGCTACTGGGCTCTCTGCTTCTAGGTCGTCCTGCATATATGTATACTGACCCAGGTACACACATCTATGTTTATTTCCATATCTATCAGTATATAAACATGCGGTCATACTGGTCTCTCTGACTCTAGTGCAGTACCACAAGTTCATTCTAGCGTTCCTCTCCTTGCTTATTTGTAACTTTTTCTCTGACAGAAACTTGGCTCTACTTATTTGTAGTAGATTTACTTAACTGTTCAACCTCAGTGTAAAGCAGGAAAATGCAGTTTTTCATTATCATAGTAAAAGTAAATTTCCAAAGCAGTTTGTAATTATTAACTAATTTATATTATACTCCTTTAATATTGGTATTTTAAATGACTGCTTTTCGGTTTCAGTGGAGAGGTGATGTCATTTGCCCTTGGCCAAACAGGAAGTGAGTGACTGCAGCTGGACTGGATGATCTGTTCTCACTCCCAGGACTAGCTTGATCCCAAGCAAAGCAGTCTCTTCATATCAAGTATCTTTTTTTTTTTTTTTTTAAGATTTAATTTTATTTATTTGACAGAGAGATCACAAGTAGGCAGAGAGGCAGGCAGAGAGAGAGGAGGAAGCAGACTCCCTGCTGAGCAGAGAGCCCCATGCGAGCCTCTATCCCAGGACCCTGAGATCAGGGCCTGAGCTGAAGGCAGAGGCTTAACCCACTGAGCCACCCAGGCGCCTGATTTTTTTTTTTTCTTTTTCTTTTTCCTTTTTTTAAAGCTTTGACAGTGTTGACAGAGTAATTCCTTTTCTGGAATTATTTTGTCCCATTTAAGTTTTTTCCAGACTAAACAGTTTTTTCCCCTAGCCACCTCTTAGAAAATGTGCTTTCTAAACCTTTTACTATGTTGGGCCTCGCCTGTGGACATGCTACCGTTTGTCAGTTTGTCAGATGTGGTCTGATCCAGATATTGTATTAGGCCCTGGAAGGGAAGTGATTAAGGAATTCAGAATGACCCCTGCCCCAGAGAGCTTTCCACTTAGTTAGTTTCTACCACTGCTGCTTTGAAATCATTTTTTCTTTTTTTCAGTATCCACTTTTCAATGTTGGTTTATACTTGTCTGGTAGTAAGCTCCCTTCTAGGTATTTTTTTTTTTTTTTAGAGCTGCTGTTAACCCAAGTCTTCATTCTTGATTGATTTTCTGATTCTATGTGTTGGACTTTTTTACATTCCTGTTTTCTTTTTGTAAGTCCAGTTACTGTCCATTGTTCCATAGGAGGCTTTTTGAATCCTGACTTTGTTATCTGGTGCCTTTGTTACCCTTCCTGTGTCTATAATTTAGATATGTTCTTCCTATATTTTGACTTGAGTTAAGAAAACGTTTGCAAGAGAGTGCCAAGATCAGATCTTAATAGTATGTAATTAGAGATAAAACTTAAATACTTTATTTTTTCCTTACTTCTGACTTTTTTACTTTAGTATTTTGAAAGATTTTGGTTCTGATTTTCTGCTATAGTTTATGTACAAAATTATAATTAAAATATTTTACATCTTTTTTTTTCTTTAAAGATTTCATTTATTTGACAGAGAGAAACACAGCCAGAGAGGGAACACAAGCAGGGGGAGTGAGAGAGGGAGAAGCGGTCTTCCTGCCGAGCAGGGAGCCCGATGTGGGACTCGATCCTGGATCTCTGGGATCATGACCTGAGTCGAAGGCAGTCGCCCAACCAACTGAGCCACCCAGGCACCCCGAGCGTTGGACTCTTGATGTCAGCTCAGATCTGGATCTCAGGGTGGTGAGAATGAGCCCTGCATTGGGTTGAGCTCAGCAGGGAGTCTGCTTGAGATTCTCTCCCTCTCCCTTTGCCCCTCCCCTGCGCTTGAGAGGGCACTCGCTCACTCTCTTAAATAAATAAATAAATTCTTGAAAAAGTCGCATGCTGTACCAACTGAGCCAGCCAGGTGCCCCTAAAATATTTTACATCTTAAACTCTAAAGGAAACAGCTAGTTTTTTTTTTTTTTTTTTTTTTTTAAGATTTATTTGTTATAGAATGAAAAATTTAGGGAAAATTGAGGATAGTAGTGAGTGGGAATAGAAGTTAGAGACCCTTAAGTAAATTCATAAAGCTCTTTTTTTGTTAAACTGCCTGAGGATGATGATGATGGTGATGATGATGATGATTCTCTTTTTTAACTGTCTGAAATTCTTGATCAGATGTTCATTTGGGTTAATCCATGTTCTCTTTGAAGAATAGAAATTCAGTGGGAGGATTCAAGAGAGCCCTTATTCATCTTCTTATAGGTAGATCATATTTTCTTTGAAATAATTTGTACTGGGCTGTAAATATTCCTTTGGGTGGATTTCTTCTTTCCTCCCTCCCTCTCTTTGTTTTCTTTTTTCTTTTTTCCCTTTCCTTCTCTTCCCCTTCCCCTCCCCTCCCCTACCTTCCACAGAGAGAAACACAGCTAGAGAGGCAACACAAAGGGGGAGTGAGAGAGGGAGAAGCCGGCTTCCCTCCAAGCAGGGAGCCCGATGTGGGGTTTGATCCAGGGACTCTGGTATCATGACCCGACCTGAAAGCAGACACTTAATGACTGAGCCAACCAGGTGCCCCTTTTCTTTCTTTTTTTGACAGGTAAGTGATTTCTGAGTTTAGGGAGGAGTGGGGAAAGGGAGAGGATGGGTGATAAGACAGACTTAGATGTTTTCCCCAAAGTATCAGCTTTAGAAGGCCTTTCTGATCATTTTTTAGTCTGGTCATGTATTCCTCTTTGGTGTTTTCACCAATATGTATCTTTGGGCATGTGTTATTCCATACTTAAAAAAGTTAAGGTGTAATTCACATAACAATAAAATTTGCTATTTTAAATCTTTTTCTTAAATATTTTATTTATTTATTTGACAGAAACACAGCTAGAGAGGGAACACAAGCAGGGTGAATGAGAGAGGGAGAAGCAGGCTTCCCGCCGAGCAGGGAGCCTGATGCGGGGCTCAATCCTGGGTCTCCGGGATCATGACCTGAGCCGAAGGCAGTTGCTTAACCATCTGAGCCACTAAGGCACCCCAAAATTTGCTGTTTTAGAGTATACAAGTCATTTTGGGTTTTGGTGTATTCACAGTGCTGTGTAGCCATCACCACTATAAAATTCCAGAACATTTGCATCATCCCCAAGAGAAATCCTAAACCCATTAGCAGTCATTCCCATCCCTCACACCCCAATCTGGCAACCAGGAATCTAACTTCTGTTGATAGATTTGCTCATTCTGAGCATATTCTATAAGTGCAGTCAATAATATATAGCCTTTTGTATCTGGCTTTTTTTATTAACATATTTTATTATTTGTTATTATTTTAAAATATTTTATTTATTTGACAGAGAAGAGATAGTGGGAGAGGGAACACAAGCAGGGGAAGTGGAGAGGGAGAAGCAGGCCTCTCGCTGAGCAGGGAGCCTGATGCAGGGCTCAATTCCAGGATCTGGGGATCATGACCTGAGCCGAAGGCAGATGTTTAACGACTGAGCCCCCCAAGTGCCCCATTAGCATATTTTTTTCTTTTAAAGATTTTTTTATTTATTTGACAGAGAGAGAGAAATCACAAGTAGGCAGAGAAAGAGCAGGAAGCAGGCTCCCTGCCTAGCAGAGAACCCGACGCAGACCTGGATCCCAGGACCCTGAGATCATGACGGGAGCCGAAGGCAGAGGCCCAACCCACTGAGCCACCCAGGCGCCCCCCATTAGCATATTTTAAAAGTTTGTCCATGTAGTAGTATGTATCAGTACTTCATTCCTTTTTTTTTTTTTTTTTTTAAAGATTTGAGAGAGAGAGTGCATGCATGAGTGTGTAGGAGGGAGAGGAAGGGGCATAGAGACTGATGAGGGCTCAATCTCATGACCCAAAAATTATAACCTGAACCAGACCCAGGAGTCCGGCTTACCTGACTGAGCCACCCAGGTGCACACATACTTCATTCATTTTTATGGCTGAATAGTACTTCATCATATGGGTATACCACATTTTGTTTATTCTTTCATAGGTGGGTTGTTTCCACTTTTTAGCTATAATGAATAGTGCTTCTGTGAACATTTTTCTTTTTTTTAGAGATGGAGGGGGAGAGAGAGTGTGCATGGTGAGGGGAGGGGCAAAGGGGGAAGGAGAGAGAAAATCCCAAGCAGGCTCCATGCCCCGTGCAGAGTTCAGTCCCTTGACCCTGAGATCATGATCTGAGTTAAAATCAAGAGTTAGATGCTTAACCGACCAAACCACTCAGATGCCCCAATGCTGCTGTGAACATTTGTGTACAAGTTTTGGTGTGGACATATGTTTTTATTTCTCTTGGGTAAACACCCAGGAGGGGAATTACTGGGTCATATGGTAACTCTGTGTTTAACCCTTTGAAGAACTGCCAGACTGCTTTCCATAGTGGTCACACCATTTTATATTTCCCTTAGCAGTATATTGAGGGTTCTGGTTTTTCTACATCATCATAAATACTTGCTGTATGTCTTTAGGAATGTTTTGTTTAATTTGTTTTTATTATATACCATATCTGTTATTGTGTCTTTACTCTGAGATAGTTTAAACTATTCAGATTTAATCTATCTTTATTTTTTTTTTATTTGACAGAGAGAGAGATCACAAGTAGGCAGAGAGACAGGCAGAGAGAGCGGAGGAAACAGGCTCCCTGCTGAGCAGGGAGCCCAACTTGGGCCTCCATCCCAGGACTCTGGGATCATGACCTGAGGTGAAGGCAGAGGCTTTAACCCACTGAGCCACCCAGGCGCCCTTAATCTATCTTTAGATGAAAAGCTTGTCTTAACAGTGGCTATGACAGTCATATCCTTGACTTGGTACTGGCTAGGTTTGAATTTTAATAGTTTAAAGTTGTTCAAAACATTTCTCAGTTACCTACTGAGTTACCTACTGCTTAGGCTTGAAATGAATCCTCCAGATTTGTTAGTCACTTGTTGCTCACTGGTCAATTCTGTTCATTTGTCTCTCTTTCCTTCTTCTATTATTTATTTTTATTATTGTTATTTTAACCTTTTGAACCCCTTCACCTATTTTTCCTACCCATCACCTCTCTGCCTCTGGCATCCACTAATCTATTTTAAGTCTTCTATTCCATCCAGTGGGTGTGAAGTGATAAGTCACTGTGATTTTGATTTTCTTGATGACTGATGTACTTATTAGCTATGTGTAGATCTTTGAAGAAATGTGTATTAAGGCCCTTCACTCATTTTTTTTTTTTCAAAGATTTTATTTATTTGACAGAGAGAAAGACAGCGAGAGAGGGAACGCAAGCAGGGGGAGTGAGAGAGGGAGAAGCAGGCTTCTCACCGAGCAGGCAGCCCGATGCGGGGCTCCATCCCGGGTCTCCAGGATCACGACCTGAGCCGAAGGCAGTTGCTTAACCAACTGAGCCACCCAGGCGCCCTGGAATTGTTTTCTTAATTTCATTTTCTTATTGCTAGTTGCTAGTGCATAAAAACACAACCAATTTTTTTGTGTATTGATCTGGTGTTCTGCAACCTTGCTGAACTGATTATTACCTCTGATAGTTTTTTATATGTGTGAATTCCTTTGGATTTCTTTTTAAAAATTTTTATCTAATTTTAGAGAAAACAGGAGCATGGCAGGGGGCAAATGGAGAATCTCAAGCAGACTCCCTGGTGAAAACAGAGTTCAATATGGGACTTGATCTCACAATACTGAGATAAAACCTGAGCCAAAATCAAGAATTGGATGCTTAACCAACTGAGCCACCCAGGCACCTCTTCCTTTGGATTTCGGCATCATTTTTACTTAACATATGCCTTTCCACTGGATTGAGGTCCTCTTGAAGAGTCTCTTGACTTCAGAGACTATGTCTTGTATTTCATTTCTTTTTCTCTATTACCAAATGTATATTCAGTTAACACTGGTATAAAAATGTCATTGTAGTGGCATTCATTGTAGCATAATGTCATAGAATATGGCACAGAGGGAAAGCAGAGTATTGTTAAGACTATTTTACCTATTATAAAATTTTTCCTAAGTTCCAAAAAAATTAAATCATTTTACTTCTGTTTCTCCTCTGTACATTTGCCTCTAGTTACCCTTTGTTACTGGAACTCAGAATATAGTGTATATTGGAATAGGAACCTTAATTTGATTTTATTTATTCTCCAGAGAAACATATTCTGTCTTTACTCAAGAATAGTTCCTTGATGAACGTAGGCATACTTAAAATAATATGTTTAGCTATGTTGGTTGTTAATTTTGTGTTCACATTATTTCTTGGGTAAACTTAAGTTTATTCATTTTCATTTTCCTCCTTATCACTAAATCACAGAGAGAGACAAGGGAGACAAAATATTGGCTGTCAAAGGGCAGGATCTGACCTGTCTTTGGTTATTGTTCTATTTTTCATTAGAAGACATGAAGAAATGCTTTCTTTTTTTTTTTTTAAGATTTTATTTATTTGACAGAGAGAAACACAGCCAGAGAGGGAACACAAGCAAGGGGAGTGAGAGAGGGAGAAGCAGGCTTCCCGCCGAGCAGGGAGCCCAATGTGGGGCTCGATCCCGGGTCTCTGGGATCATGACCTGAGCCGAAGGCAGTTCCTTAACCAACTGAGTCACCCAGGCGCCACCAGAAATGCTTTTTAAAAGAATCCTATTCTTCAGAAAGGGAAGAGTAGCAAACTGATATTATTAAAATGATTTTTTGAAGAATGGATTCTCAGTGTAGAAGATTGGGTATGGCAAAGATAGTGGTGAATGATATATGTAAATTCTAGGGCCTTTGAAAATTTCTGTATCTGTTATTAAAAATTTAGTGCCCTCAGCAACCAAAATAACTATGTTGGCTAGGCCAAACATAGTACTTCTATAACTTTGCCTGTTTAAAGGGAAACTTTTTTTTAGCTCATTACTTGAAATCCATATTTCTCAAACTTCCCACAGTTGCCTTGCTCTGTCAGTTGTGAATTTGTTTTCATAATACTTATTTTTGTATACCTCCTTTTTTGTAGGAAATTTTATTAAAATGAAAAATTTCAGATTCATCACAGAAGTTAAGATTGGTATAATGAAATGAACCCCAAGTACTGAACACTTCTCTTTATTTTTTGAGAGAGAGCATGCATGTGAATGGGGTAGGAAAAGGGGCAGAGGGGGAGAGAGAATCTTAAGCAGGCTCTACATGAACCATGGAACCCAATGCAGGGCTTGATCTCATGGCCCAGAGATCATGACCTGAGTTGAAATCAAGAGTCAGATGTGAAACAGACTGTGCCACCCAGGCACCCCAAGAACACTTGCTTTTAATAGTTATCAGTCCATGACTTGATTCATCTATATCCTCACTTACTCCCCAACCATTCTATACTGGGTTATTTTGAAGCAGATCCAAGACACCATAACCTCTGTAAATATTGTGGGATGTATCTTAAAAGATAGTACCTGTGTTCTGAGTATAATCACAATCACTGGAGAGCCTTTAAATATGATAAAAATAGCCAGTTAATATTCAAATTTTCCTCTTTGTTTCAGAGATTTTTTTTTTTAATTTGACAGAGAGATTACAAGTAGGCAGAGAGGCAGGCAGAGAGAGAGGAGGAAGCAGGCTCACTGCTGAGCAGAGAGCCCGATGTGGGTCTGGATCCCAGGACCCTGAGATCATGACCTAAGCTGAAGGCAGAGGCTTTAACCCACTGAGCCACCCAGGTACCCAGATTTTTTTTTTTTTAAACCAGAGAGAGAGAGGGAGAAAGAGCAGGAGTAGGGAGGAGGGGCAGAGAGAGAGGGAGAAGTAGGCTCCCCTGCTGAGCAAGAAGCCTGGTGTGGGACTCAATCCCAGGGCCCTGGGATCATGGTCTGAGCCGAAGGCAGACTCCTCACTGACTGAGCCACCCAGGGACCTTCAGAGATGTTTTTTATAGCTGGTCAGTTTGAGTAGGATGCAGACAAGGTTTTCATTTGGTCGCTAGGTCTCTTCAGTCTCTCTCTCTCTCTCTTTTTTTTTTTTTTAAGATTTTATTCATTTGAGAGAGAGCATGGGCAGGGGTAAGGGAGAGAGGGGCAAGCAGATTCCCCTTTGAGCAGGGAGCCTGATGTGGGACTTGAGCACAGTGCAGGACTCGATCTCACGACGCTGAGCCGAAATCAAGAGTCATAGGTTTAACTACTGAACCACCCAGCTGCCCTGAAAGCTGTTAAATCTTAATGACTGCATAATGTTGCATCATATGGATTGGTTTTGATTTACTTAGTTTTCCTTTGTTATTGTTTATAGACATTTTTTTCACCTTGGGTTATTTTTATGCATAAGAATCTTTATATTTCAGATTTTTATTATGATTCCTTTTTAAAAACATATATTGATACACTTTATGCAACATAAAATTCGTACTTTCATTGGTTTTTAGTATCTTTACTAAGTCATTCCATCATCACTGATACTAATATTTTTTTAAAGATTTTTTTTTAATTTCTGTATTTGACAGATCACAGGTAGGCAGAGAGGCAGGCAGAGAAAGAGGAGGAAGCAAGGCTCCCTGCTGAGCAGAGAGCCCGAAGTGGGCCTCGATCCCAGGACCCTGAGATCATGACCTGAGCTGAAAGCAGAGGCTTTAACCCACTGAGCCACCCACGCGTCTGATATCTAATTTTTAAAAGATTTATAGGGGTGCCTGGGTGGCTCAGTGGTTAAGCCTCTGCCTTCAGCTCAGGTCATGATCCTGGAGTCCCGGGTTCAAGCCCCATGTCAAGCTGCCTGCTTGGCGGGAAGCCTGCTTCTCCCTCTCTCACTCCCCCTGCTTGTGTTCCCTCTCTAGCTGTGTTTCTCTGTCAAATAAATAAAATCTTAAAAAAAAATTATTTTGGGTCAGGGGAGGAGAGGAAGAAACTCAGAGCCTGACACAGGGCTCTATCTCACAACCCTCAGATCACAACCTGTGCCAGAACACACCCCTCTCCCTGTCCCCCTGTTTGTGTTCCCTCTCTCTCTCTGTCTCTCTCTCTGTCAAATAAGTAACTAAAATCTAGAAAAAAAAAAAAAAGAAAAAAAAGAAAAAAGAAATTAGATGACCTGGGGCATTGTAGATGGAATTAGAGATGTTTCACTTGGAGAAGAAATAGGTGGGAGCAACTTTTATCAAATACATCAAGATCTGGCAAGTGGAAGAGGGATTAGTTTTAGGATTTTGTTGCTTTGGCATAACTAGTAGCATCAAGTAGAAGTTAAAAAGAAAAATGGAGTGGAACTTCCTTAGATTATGGTGAGTTTCCTGTGACTACTCATGTTAAAGCAGAGCCTGAGTGGTGTTCTGGATATACTGAGAAGGTGGTTAAGTTGAGTGATTCTCAAGATTTGGTAAATTGTTCTTGGTTTTATTGGGTACAGATCCCTTTAAGAATTTAACCCACAGGGATGCCTGGCTGGATCAGAGGGTAGAACATGTGACTCTTGATCTTGGGGTTGTAAGTTGGAGTCCCCACACTGGTTGTAGAGATTACTATAAAAAAATGAAGAAAATCTAACTGACAGCAAAGACCCTTGTCCCTAGAAAAACCTTCTAAGTTTGTGTGTTTGTATTTTGCTCTCATCCTTGAAGAACACTTTTTCTGGGTATAGAATTGTATCTTTTCTCTTCTTTTAGTGTATTGAATTTGTCATTCCTTTATCTTCTGGCTTACATTGTTGCTATTTAGCAGTTAGCCTTGGTGCTCATTTCTGTCCAGTATTTTGTAACATTACTAGTTGTGGATTATCCCAAACTATGTTTACAGTTTGAGGGTCCTTAGTTTATCCAGATTAGAAGAACCTTGGGTGCCAAGGCATAGGAGGAGTATTCCATGGCCATAATCTTTCAGGAATTTTTGGTTCTTTGGCCACTAAGTCAGGCTTTTGTATATCTTTTGTGGTTGTGGGAAGTTTGGGCTTTGGTTTAGAGCTGGTTCACCTTGAGAAGTATAGTGGGGGATCTCCTTACAAGAAGGAAAGCCTTGGGAGGGCCCTGATTTCTGTCTTGTTTGCCCTGTGTAGTCCCTTGAACTGAAGCTCTAGATTAGGGCTTCTCAGATTTTAGTGTACATATAAATAATGGGGTTTTGTTATAATGGAGATTCTGAAGGTTCAGAGTGTGTTAGTTTTCAGCTCTTTTGGGCAAATTACTGAAGGGCACAGTTGCTGGATTGGATGATAATAGTATGTTTAGTTTCGTAAGAAGCTGCCAGCCTGTCTTCCAAAGTGGCTGTGCCATGTTGCATTCTCACCAGCACTGAGTGAGAATCTCTGGTGTATCATATCCCTGTCTGCATTTGGTGTTGTCAGTCTTCTGGATTTTGGCCATTCTAATAGATGAATAGTGGTATCTCATTTTGATTTGCAGTTCCTTAATGACATATGATTTGGAGCATCTTTTCATATTTTGATTTGCCACTATCTTCTTACTTGATGTTTTTACATCTTTTGCTGGTCTCTTTTTTCTTTTTCTTTTTTTAAAGATTTTATTTATTTGACAGAAACACAGCCAGAGAGGAAACACAAGCAGGAGGAGTGAGAGAGGGAGAAGCAGGCTTCCCGCTGAGTGGGGAGCCCGATACAGGACTCGATCCTGGGTCTCTGGGATCATGACCTGAGCCGAAGGCAGTCACTTAACCAACTGAACCACCCAGGCGCCCCTCTTTTTTCTTTTAAGATTTTATTTATTTGAGAGAGACAAATACACAGCATGAGCAGGGGGGAGGGGCAAAGAGAGAGAGAGGGAGAGGGAGAAGCAGACTCCCCACTGAGCAGGGAGCCTGATTCGAGGCTTGATCCCAGGACCCTGGAAATACGACCTGAACCAAAGGCAGATGCTTAACCTACTCAGACACTCAGACACCCAGCCGCCCCCGGTCTCCTTTTCTTAATGTTGACTTTTAAGAGTTCTTTGTACATTTTGGATACCAGTCCTTTATCAGACATGTGTTTTGCAAATATTTTTTCCCAGTCTGTGGCTTGCTTTTTCATTCTCTTACAAGTATATTCTGCAAATCAGAAGTTTTAATTTTAATAAAGTCCAACTTACAATTTTTTTTAATGTATCATGTTTTTGGTGTTCTTCCTTAAGAAGTGAAGTAAGTCATCATCAAACTCAAGGTCACCTAGCTTTTCTCTTAAGTTATCTTTTAGGAGTATTATTAATTTTGTGTTTTATATTTAGTTCTATGGTCAGTTTTTCTTAGATCCATTATTCTTTTAATCTGTAGTTCTGTTGGTTCTCTAGGTTTTATTCTTTGGCAGTTTCATCATTCATGAGCACAAACGATAAAGACTTTTTAGTAGGCAAGAAGGGTCAGCATAATATGTTGCCTTCTGTTATATAGTGGTCCAAAGGAAATGTATTAGTAAACGTATGAGTGACTGATCCAGGTACTTTTTGCTGATGTAATTATTGTTTGCAAAGTTTGATTGCAGACTGACAGTTTCTGAGCCTATGTATATTAAAAGCTATATGATTGAGATTTTTGGGGGAAGCTTTTTATATTTAGGTATTCTCTACACCCAAGGTGGGCCTTGAATTTATAACCTAAAGATCAAGAGTTGTATGATCCTCCAACTGAGCCAACTGGGCGTTCCTTTATGATTGGGATTTTAAAGGCCAGAGGTTTAAGAGAAAGAGTATTGATTTTGAAGTAATTAACACTTCATATGTCCATAGACTTTATGGACCATAAAAGATGAAAATAAGCTTGGTTTTCTATTATACTAATTTTGCTACCCTGTGGGGTTTTTATCATTATCAAGTTCATATAGTTTTGGCTCATAGCTCTATACTTTAACTTTTATTATTGAGTCATGAAGTCTGTTGATTGGCTGTTAAGCCAACTTTCATTTCCATTGCTAATCATGAAGGCCGTTTAAAGTAATAGAGTACCTAGATTTTCAGATTAGATTCCATGCAGGGGAATTTAAGTCAGAAAAGATAGCTGCTTTTTTTGGTTTTAAAGTGAACACAGGCCCCCATATACATCTTTTTCTTTTCCTTTTTCTTAAAGATTTTATTTTTAAAGATTTATTTATTAGAGAGAGAGAGCAGGGTGAGGCGCAGAGGGAGAGGGAAAGAATCTCAAGCAGACTCCCTGCTGAGCAGGATCCTGATGTGGGGCTCAATCTTAGGACCCTGAGATCATGACTGGAGCCAGTCAAGAGCCGGATGCTGAACCAACTGAGCCACCCAGGCACCCCTAAAGATTTTATTTTATTTAATTTATTTATTTATTTATTTATTTATTTATTTATAAAAAGATTTTATCTATTTGACAGAGAGAAACACAGCTAGAGAGGAAACACAAGTGGGGGGAGTGAGAGAGGGAGAAGCAGGCTTCCTGCTGAGCAGGGAGCCTGATGCGGGACTCGATCCCGGGTCTCCAGGATCATGACCTGAGCCGAAGGCAGTCGCTTAACCAGCTGAGCCACCCAGGCGCCCCTAAAGATTTTATTTTTTTAAGTAATCTCTGCACCCAGTGTGGTAATTGAACCTACAACCCCGAGATCAAGAGTTATATGCTCTACTGACTCAGCCAGCAGACGCCTCCATATTTTTCTCTTTCATGAATGAATTATGTAGGTCTTTCTGGTAAGAGACTGTCTTGTTATTGAATGATAGTTTTGTCAGATAAAAGGGATTATATTGTGGAGATGATAACCAACTGTGACAGTTAATCATTTAAAAACATTTTTTTAAAAGATTTATTTATTTATTTGACAGAGAGAAACACAGTGAGAGAGGGAACACAATCAGGGGGAGTGAGAGAGGGAGAAGCAGGCTTCCTGCCGAGCAGGGAGCCCAATGCGGGGCTCGATCCCGGATCTCCGGGATCATGACCTGAGCCAAAGGCAGTCGCTTAACCAACTTAAGCCACCCAGGCACCCCTAAAAACATTTTTTTAAAAGATTTTATTTATTCATTTGACACAGAGAGAGAGTGTGCACAAGCAGGCAGAGTGGCAGGGAGAGGGAGAAGTAGACTCCCCACTGAGCAGAGGCAGGACCGTGGGATCTTGACCTGAGCCGAAGATAGATGCTTAACCAACTGAGCCACCTAGGTGCCCTGTGACAGCTGGTCTTTAGGAAACTCTCTTAGGACACATCATCATTCAGCCAGACTGTTAAAGTCAGATATACTGATCAACGTTAGGCAAGTAGAGTAAGATTTTGGGGCCTAAAGAACATTTTGAAGTGGGTAGATATACATAGTATTTATGTGTGTGTGCTTCTTGGTTTCTAAACAATCTCTGTTTTATGCAGATTTTCGTATTATATACATAGCACTTGTGGGGCGCCTGGGTGGCTCAGTTGGTTAAGCGACTGCTTTCGGCTCAGGTCATGATCCCGGAGATCCAGGATCAAGCCCCATATTGGGCTTCCTGCTCGGCGGGAAACCTGCTTCTCCCTCTTTTAGTCCCTCTTCCCTCTCTAGCTGTGTTTCTCTCTGTCAAATAAATAAATAAAAATCTTAAAAAAAAAAAAAAAAGCTCTACATAGCACTTATAAGCCCTACAAGTTTGCTTGCATGTTTGCTTGCTTATTTTTTAAGAAGACAGCAGTAAACTAGCTGGAATGATGAGGTAATACCTTTCTAGCTCATTATAGTCTAAGAATGAGTCACTGTTCTTTTTGTAAAAAAACACCAAGGATACCTTATTTTCTTGAAGATAACTTTTTTGTACTTGAGTTTTAAGATGTTGGCTTGGTTTAAAACCAATAAAATGAACTGCTGGGTTTTTGTTTCTGTTTTTAAGATATATTTATTTGTGAGAGAGAGAGAGAAAGCTGGTGGGGCGTGTGGGTGAGGTTGGTGGGGGGAGGGGGGCTGGTGGTGGAGGAGAGAGAGTCCTGAGCAGATGCCATGCTGAGCATGGAGTCTGACACAGGACTTGATCTCACAATCCTGAGATCATGACCTGAGCCAAAACCAAGAGTCCACTGCTTAACAGACTGTGCCACTCAGGCACCTTGGAACTACTAGGTTTTTAAACATCTTATATTTCTGAAGTGTTGATTATGTTACTTAATCTAATTCATTAAGTATTTGTTGACTCTTTAATATGTGGTAGGTTTTGGCTTAGATACTAAGGATATAAGGATAAGTAATTTATAGTCCTGCCTTAAATTCAAATATTTAATATGTTGATCATATTGATCAGTTTTTATTATAATTTTTCTATTTTGTTTTTTTTTTAAGATTTTTTTTGTTCAATAATCTCTATACCCAGTGTGGGGCTTGAAGTCACAACCTTGAGATCAGAAGTCATATGTTTTACTGACTGAGCCAGCCAGATGCCCCTCAATTCTGTTTTTTTTTAAATTCTATTTTTTTTACAGTAAGATAATTACAGATTCACATTCAGTTGTAAGAAAACAATACAGAGAGATCCTTTGTACCCTTTACCCAGCGCTGCCCTTTGTAATAGTGTGCAAAACAATATTACAACCAGGGTATTGACATTGAAACCATTAATGGTAAATAGTACAGCCAGTCTGGAAGTTTGGCACTTTGCCTAGCAGTGCAGTTGCTGGCTCGTATGGCAGTTGTATGTTTAGTTTTAAAGATATGCCATTTATATTGACACAGTATGGTGGAAATTCACTCTCTTCATTGACAGTGCAGTTACCTTATTTTATAGGTCTGCAGGGATTAAAGTCCTGGCTCCCTTCCTTGGCCATCTCTGACTTCACTCTGAAAGGGTAGTTAAGTGCATCATTCCAGCCTGGAGAGGGTAATGCCTGTGTTGAGCAACAGTATTTTTCTGTGACGTTTGGCTACAGTAGAGTGACTATTGTCTAAAAGTTTTGTCCTGCTAGACTGGCCCTTTATTGGTTCTTTGGTTAAAGAGAACAGGATTTTATTGGGGTTTTTCTTGCCTGCTCTCTGTTTTCTGGGTTGCCAGCTTCACATTTCCAATTCTGAGATCTATAAGGAAAAAGAAAATTCAAAAAAGAAAACCTGTCACTGTATTTATTCCTTAGTTCCTGAGATCCCTCGCTGTTTTGCTTTCTTCTCTCCACCTTTCAGAATCTGTTGTTTTATATCTAATGTTAGGTGTACCTAATGGGAGGAATAGGGAAAAGTCAATCTTTTCTATCTTCCCGAAAGCAGAAGAGTTTATGTAGTTGGTTTCTTTCTTTTTTTAAAAGATTTTTTAAAGATTTTATTTATTTATTTGACAGAGAGAAACACGGCTAGAGAGGGAACACAAGCAGGGGGGAGTGAGAGAGAAAGAAGTATGCTTCCCGCCGAGCAAGGAGCCCAATATGGGGCTCGATCCCGGGTCTCTGGGATCATGACCTGAGCCTAAGGCAGTCGCTTACCCAATTGAGCCACCCAGGTGCCCAAAAGATTTTATTTTTAAGTAATCTCTGTGCCCACTGTAGGGCTCAAACTCACAATCCTGAGATCAAGAGTTATATCCTCCACTGACTGAGCCTGTGAGGCGCCCCATATTTGTTTTTAAAATGGCATTTATTTTTCTATTTATAAGTTAATATTTAATATAGAAAATACAAAAAGTATAGGAGAGATTAACACTTGCATAAATATTTTTATAGATATTTTCTGTGGATATGTATACATACATATTTTTTTTTAAAGATTTTATTTATTTATTTGACAGAGAGAAACACAGCTAACAGCTAGAGAGGGAACACAAGCAGGGGGAGTGAGAGAGGGAGAAGCAGGCTTCGTGCAGAGCAGGGAGCCTGATATGGGGCTCGATCTCGGGTCCCCGGGATCATGACCTGAGCCGAAGGCAGTCGCTTAACCAACTGAGCCACTCAGGCGACCCTATTTTTCTTATTAAAACAAGAACTGTAGGGATGCCTGAGTGGCTCAGTTGGTTTAAGCATCTGCCTTCAGTTCAGGTCAGGTTCCCAGGGTCCTGGAATGAAGTCCTTCATCAGGCTCCTTATTCGGCAGTCTCTCTCTGACAAATAAATAAATAAAATCTTTAAAATAAGAACTGTTTTACTATTTAAGAAATTTCAAAAAAAAAAAAAGAAAGAAATTTTCACTTAACTATATTATAAGCATCATTTTTTGTTAATAAATGCTTATGTATAATATCATTTTTTGATGGTATCAGTTAGTTTTATTATGTGTATGCTCACGAGATAATTAGTGTCTATTACCTTCCTAAGGTAAGTGCTTGAGAGTTCCTGTACAAATAAAGGATGTACTGTTTCATGTGAATCTCAGTGTTGAGGCATTGCTTGTTTACTTAAGAAGTCTGAAGTTGACCAGATTTAGCCATTAGTTTCAGAAATTCATTGGGTGTTTAGATTTTAAAGTTTAAAAATAAAAGTATCCACATATCTTTACAAGTGCTATTTTCATGAAAATTCTTATTCATATTTTCCATAATATCATGAAGGATCATTATACTTTGTAGGAGAAAAATCAAAGATAATAATGGCTTTCTTGTTTGTTCTTGGAGGAAATAGGAGATATGGGCAGTGTTTGTTTCACTGAACCCTAGCATTAGTTTTTTGCTGGAACTGCAAAACATAAGCCAGGATGACTTAAATCTTTTTCCATAGTACAGCTTATTCTAATTGCTATGCAGTATATTTCCACATGTTCAGATTTAATTGGGGAGTTTAGATTTCATAGATTGGGATTTTTAGTATTAGCTATCCAGATTGATGTAACAAGTCTGCTAAAAAATTATTACTCAATTTCATTTATTCCTCACTTCATATAATTTTTTTTCCTAGCACAATGTAAGTCACATCAAAACCAGTAGTTATAAAATCACTTTACAGATGAACATAGATCGGGGCGCCTGGGTGGCTCAGATGTTTAAGTGTCTGCCTTCAGCTCAGGACATGATCCCTGGGATTGGGATCATGGTTGGGTCCTGGGATTGGGCCCTGCTTACAGCTCCCTGCTCTCTGGGAAGTCAGCTTCCCCCTCTGCGTCTGCTCCTCCCCCTGCTTGTACTGTCTCTCTCTCAAATGGATAAATAAAATCTTAAAAAAAAAAAGCATAGATCTAAAAGTTCTGTGTATAATACTTGGAGTTATTTTTATTTTTATTTTTATTTTTATTTTTATTTTTATTTTTTTTTAAGATTTTATTTATTTGACAGAGAGAAACACAGCCAGAGAGGGAACACAAGCAGTGGGAGTGAGAGAGGGAGAAGCAGGCTTCCCGCCGAGCAGGGAGCCCGATGTGGGGCTCGATCCCAGGTCTCCGGGATCATGACCCGAGCCGAAGGCAGTCGCTCAACCAACTGAGCCACCCAGGCGTCCCTGGAGTTATTTTTAGTCTCTATTTCTTGAAACCTGAATGTACGTGTGTCGTTTGTTTAGGTAGCTATTCTTTCAATTTAACATGGAATGATTAATTAAACATGAATTATGTTATTGATTATATTTTAAAAACTTAATTTAACTACACTTACTGTTTTCTTTGCAAAAGTGGTAAGTAATGCTATAAAAAAATTATTGTGGTGAACATAGCAGAACATATAAACTTGTCGAATCATTAAGTTGTACACCTGAAGCTAATGTAACATTGTATGTCAACTATACCACAAAAAAGAAGTTAAATTTAGAGAAAGCGGGGGGGGGGGGATAACAAATTTCTAGTTTTCATATTCTTTTACAAGAGTTAACAATTGAGAGGCTCCTGGCTGGCCCAGTAGGAAGAGCGTGAGACTCTTGATCTTGGTGTCATGAGTTCTAGCCCTATGCTGGGTGTAGGGATTACTTAAAAATAAATAAATAGGGTGCCTGGGTGGCTTAGTGGGTTAAAGCCTCTGCCTTTGGCTCAGGTCATGATCTCAGGGTCCTGGGATTGAGGCCTGCATTGGGCTCTCTGCTCGGCAGGGAGCCTGCTTCCTCCTCTTTCTGCCTGCCTCTCTGTCTACTTGTGATCTCTCTCTGTCAAATAAATAAATAAATAAAATCTTAAATAATAAATAGAGAAAGAAAGAACAAAAAGAAAAGAAAAAGTTAACCATTGAGAATTGCTTGGCAAGCCCTTTTTCCTCTGCCAGTCTCTGCAGCTTGTGGTTTGGGATGTTCATCATTGTCTGGCAGTGGGCCCTAAGTGTCCCAGAACAGCTTCTTTGGGATCACCTGGAGGGTCTTTTTATTTTTATTTTTATTTTTTAAAAAAAAGATTTTATTTATTGAACAGAGAGAAACACAGCCAGAGAGGGAACACAAACAGGGGGAGTGACAGAGGGAGAAGCAGGCTTCCCGCCGAGCAGGGAGCCCGATGTGGGGCTTGATCCCAGGTCTCCGGGATCACGACCAGAGCCAAACACAGTCGCCTAACCAACTGAGCCACCCAGGCGCCCCCTGGAGGGTCTTTTTAAATAATTTTGGCATTTTAGATAAACTTTTTAAAAAAAGATTTTATTTATTTATTTGACAGAGAGAAACACAGCTAGAGAGGGAACATAAGCAGGGGGAGTGAGAGAGGGAGAAGCAGGCTTCCCGCCAAGCAGGTAGCCCGATGCGGGGCTTGATCCCGGGTCTCCAGGATCGTGACCTGAGCCAAAGGTAGTCCCTTAACCAACTGAGCCACCTAGAAACCCCCTAACTAAACATTAAAGAAAAAAGAGGGGTACTTGGCTAGCTCAGTTGGAAGAGCATGTGATTCTTGGTCTCAGGGTAGTGAGTTCGAGTCCCACATTGAGTACAGAGATTGCTTTTAAATAAAATTAAAAAAATAATTTTGGCTTTCTGCCTTTGATTCTGATTCATTATATCTGAAGGGGAGTCCAGAATCTGAGTTTTTTAAAACAGATTTATTGAAATATAATTCACATACTGTCACTCATTTAAAAAAATATATTTTGGGACGCCTGGCTGGCTCAGTTGGTAGAGCATGTGACTCTTGATCTGGGGTGTGAGTTCAAGCCCACATTAAGGGCAGAGTTTGCTTAAAAATTGTTTTTTTCAGGGCAGCTGGGTGATGCAGTTGGTTAAACGTCTGACTCTTTGCTTCTGCTCAGGTTCTGATTTCAGGGTTGTGAGATTGAGCCTGTGTTAAGTTTTGAGGAATCCGCTTAGAGTATCTCTCTCCCTCTGCCCCTCCTCCCCCTTTCTTGCTCTCTCTCTCTCAGATAAAACAATGTTATAAATTTTTTTTTAAAGATTTTATTTATTTGACAGAGAGAAACACAGCGAGAGAGGGAACACAAGCAAGGGAAGTGAGAAAGGGAGAAGCAGGCCTCCTGCCGAGCAGGGAACCCGATGTGGGGCTTGATCTCAGGTCTCTGGGATCATGACCCAAGCCAAAGGCAGTTGCTTAACCAACTGAGCCACCCAGGCGCCCCCCCCCCCAAGCTTTTTTTAATAACCTTTTTTTTTTTTTTTTTTTTTTTTTAAAGATTTTATTTATTTGACAGAGAGAAACATA
>PITA01011641.1:0-12699 GCA_004023965.1 Spilogale gracilis | reverse complement strand
CAGGACTCTAGGATCATGACCTGAGCCGAAGGCAGTTGCTTAATGAACTGAGCCACCCAGGTGCATTCTTAAAAAGTTTTTTTTTTTTTTTAAGAGTATACATTTTAGTGGGGTTTAGTATTTTCACAGGATTAAGCATCCATCACCACAATTTAAGAGCTAAACTAGGACCTCCCCTCTCCCAGAACCTTGCTCCCTTAGCAATCCTCCTCTTTTCCCCTCCCCTTAACCCTAAGGAACTACCAATCTTCTTTATATCTCTATAGATTTGCCTGTTCCTATGTATTTCATATAAATGAAATCATACAATGTGTAGTCTTTGTGACTGGCCTCTTTCACTTAGCATGATTTCAGAGTTCATCTGTTGTAGGCTGTATCAGTACTTCATTACTTTTTATGGATTCATCATATTCTGTTGTATAGATCTGTATTTGTTTATTCATTTGTAGGTTAATGGACATTTGGGTTGTTTCTACTTTTTGGCTGTTATGAATAATGTTATTATGAACATTCTAGTATATGTTTTTATGTGAACATTTGTTTTCATTTATCTTGGATAGAATTTCTGGCTCATGTAACTGTAATCTTTTGAGGAACTGCCATATTATTTTCTGAAGTGGCCATACCATTTTTCAGTCCCCTTTAGCAGTATTTTAGGGTTCCAGTTTCTTCACATTTTTGCCAACACTTGTTATCTGTCTTTTGACTATATTCATTTCAGTGAGTGAGAAGTGCAGAATCTGAATTTTAAAAGTTTGTCAAATGATTTTGATGGTCTATAGTAGTAGTTCTCAGTGGGGCTCTGATAGGCGTGTGATCTTGCCCCCTAGGGGGCATTTGAGATTGTCTGGAGATATTTTTCATTTTCACGCTGGGGGAGTGCTATTGGCAGCTGGTGGATAGAGGCCAGGGATGCTGCTAAACGTCTTAAAATGCACAAGACAGCACCCTACCACAAAGAGTTATCTGGCTCAAAATGTCAGTAATACAGGAATCCAGATACTCTGGTCTAGAAGAGAATTAGATTTTTAACAACCGCAAGATCAAAGTTTTAGCCCTCACCTTGGCAGTAGGATATTATCTTACATGATAGATTTAAATTTATATCAGATCTTTGAGTTTCTTTAATAAGCAAAAGACTGACAGGGATAATTTTTTTTAAAAGATTTTATTTATTTACTTCACAGAGAGAGAGAGAGAGAGAGAGAGATCACAAGTAGGCAGAGAGGCAGTAGGAGAGGAGGAAGCAGGCTTCCCGCGGAGCAGAGAGCCCAGTGCGGGCCTCGATCCCAGGACCCTGAGATAATGACCTGAGCTGAAGGCAGAGACTTTAACCCACTAAGCCACCCAGGCGCCCTAAATCTTTGAATTTTTTTGTGCATACACAGATAAATAGAAAAGGGAACCTTAGGCACCTAAGAGACTTAGTTTAGAGTATCTCTCATCATATCTCATCATATGTATTCAGTGAGAGAAGTGGATACTGGCCTAGAGTCTCATCTGGTATGTATTTGTTGAACGAACAAGATGTGGTGATAGTTTGAACTACAATGATTTCTTCTTCTTCTTCTTCTTTTTTTTTTTTTTTTTTAGATTTTATTTATTCATTTGACAGAGACACAGTGAGAGAGGGAACACAGCAGGGGGGGTGGGAGAGGGAGAGGGAGAAGCAGGCTTCCCATGGAGCATCGAGCATGGAGCCCAATGTGGGGCACAATCCCAGGACCCTGGAATCATGACCTGAGCCAAAGGCAGACACTTAACTACTGAGCCACCCAGGCGACCCCTATTTATTTATTTTAGAGAGAGGGAGGGAGAGTGCTTGCATGTGTGGTAGGAGGGTCAGGAGGAGAAAGAGAGAGAGAGAGAATTGGGGCGCCTGGGTGGCTCAGTTGGTTAAGCGACTGCTTTCGGCTCAGGTCATGATCCTGGAGACCCAGGATCGAGCCCCACATCGGGCTTCCTGCTTGGCAAGAAGTCTGCTTCTCCCTCTCTCAGTCCCTCTGCTTGTGTTCCCTCTCTATCTGTGTTTCTCTCTGTCAAATAAATAAATAAAATCTTAAAAAAAAGAGAGAGAGAATCTACAAGCAGACTCCCTGCTGAGTGTGGAGCCTGAATCTGGGGCTCCATCCAGGACTCCCGACACCACAACCCAAGTGGAAACCAAAAGTTGGCTGCTCAGCTGACTGAGCCAGCCAGGTGCCCCATAATTATCCTGTTTTTACAGATAAGGAAAATTTGCTGTGGGCCGCCGTGGGTCCCTCTCCCTACTCCAAGACAAGGACTCTTGCCATTGCTTTGCCCACTCTAAAGGCTTTAAGATGAATTGCTTGGCAAGGAAAAGAGGTTCAGACTTGATTTTTTTAAAAAAGATTTTATTTATTTATTTGACAGAGATCACAGGCAGGCAGAGAGGCAGGCAATGAGGGGAGGAAGCAGGGTCCCTGCTGAGCAGAGAGCCCGATGCAGGCCTAGATCCCAGGACCCTGAGATCATGACCTGAGCCAAAGGCAGAAGCTTTAACCCATTGAGCCACCCAGGCGCCCTCAGATTTGATTATTAGGTGGATAATTTTCATGACCTTATGGAAAGCTGGGTGAGAGTCTGTGTCAGAGTGCTCTGCTCAGAGATTGGTGAAGAGTCTGGACAAGGGAGAGGGTTTAAACCAAGGCACATGGGGATTGATAAGAATTAGCAAGTGCTCTACAGTTAAAGAAGTTATCGCTTACTGAACACTTACTGTGTGCTATACTGTGTGAAATAATAAGTATTTTCTATGGATTTAACTCTTATAACAACTCCATGATGGCAGGCTTTAAATTTTTTTGTACTGACAAGGAAACTGAGTCTTATAGAGATTGCATAACTTCCCAAGTTTTTTTTTTTTTTTTATAAGAAAGCGCTACTTACTGCATTTTATTTTATTTTTTAAAGATCGATCTATCGGGACGCCTGGGTGGCTCAGTTGGTTAAGCGACTGCCTTTGGCTCAGGTCATGATCCCGGAGACCCGGGATCCAGTCCCACATCGGGCTCCCTGCTCGGCGGGAAGCCTGCTTCTCCCTCTCTCACTCCCCCTGCCTGTGTTCCCTCTCTCGCTGTGTTTCTCGCTGTCAAATAAATAAAATCTTAAAAAAAAAAAAAGAAAAGAAAACGATCGATCTATCTATCTATCTATCTATCTATCTATCTATCTATCTATCTATCTATTTATTTGACAGAGAGATCACAAGTAGGCAGGGAGGCAGGCAGAGAGAGAAGAGGAAGCAGACTTCCTGCCGAGCAGAGAGCCCGAGGCGGGCCTTGATCCCAGGACCCTCGGATCAAGACCTGAGCCGAAGGCAGAGGCTTTAACCCACTGAGCCACCCAGGCGCCCCCCCCCCTTTTTTTTTAAAGATATTATTTATTTGATAGAGAGAAACACAGCCAGAGAGGGAACACAAGCAGCAGGAGTAAGAGAGGGAAAAGCAGGCTCCCACTGAGCAGTGAGCCCGATGTGGGGCTTGATCCTGCGTCTCCGGGATCATGACCTGAGCCGAAGGCAGAGCCTTAACCACTGAGCCACTCAGGCGCCCCTGTAACTTCCCAAGTTTACCTAGTTCTACAGAGGAGAATCCAGGATGGGCAGGGAGTCTCATTCTGGAACCTGTGCTCATTCTTGACCATGTCAGTTTGGGGGTTTATTTTCTAATCATTGGAGCTGTTCACTAGTGAAAGAGGTGCCCTGTGAAAACTCACTTTTGATACTCACCAGTCATCTACAGCAACGGTTCACATGTACTCTATGGCTACAGTAGATTGCTGTCAGGAGCTTTCTTAAAGTGTCAGGATTGTGATTTGATATACAGTAGTCTTTGATTTGTATGGTTGTGCACAGATTTCATGTACCATGATTTAGTTAGATGATACTTGTTCCCTAATATATTAAATGTTTTACACAGTGTATTAGCTGTAATTGCAAACTACAAAATTTCCTTTCGGTCTTCTGTATATAGATTACTATGTATATAAGAGATGTATATCACTATGAATGATCTGTCATCTTAGTTTTTATTTTACTTGTTTTTTTAAAAGATTTAATGTATTTGAATGAGAGATAGAACAAGTGGGAGAGAGTGGAGAAGAGACAGAGGGAGAGGAAGAAGCAGACTCCCCATTGAGCAGGGAACTCCACTCGGGGCTTGATCCCAGGACCCTGGGAATCACAACCTGAGCACTTGCTTTTTAAAAATAACTTTTTTTTAAAAAAAGATTTTATTTATTTATTTGAAAGAGAGAAATACAAGTGAGAGAGGAAACACAAGCAGGGGGAGTGAGAGAGGGAGAAGCAGGCTTGCCGCCGAGCAGGGAGCCCCATGTGGGGCTCCATCCCGGGTCTCTGGGATCATGACCTGAGCCGAAGGCAGTCGCCCAGCCAACTGAGCCACCCAGGTGCCCACTTTTTTTTTTTTTTAAAGTAGACTCCATATCCAGCGTGGGGCTCAAATGCATGACCCCAAGAATGAGAGTTGCATGCTTTAGTGACTTAGCCAACCAGATACCCCTGGTTGCCTCTTTCAAAGCCTGTGGACCACTGGTCACTGCACATCTGTTATTCAGTGAGGGCATAACCAGCCAAGTATGTGGTTGTGCTGTCTCTCCATGTCTTGGTGATAAACCCCTGTTAGTATTTTATAAAAATGAATAGTTGAAAGAAGGACTGACCAACAAAGATGAAAGTGCAAAAAAGAACTACAAAGTAATAAGACTGGAATGGAAGTCCAGATTGATCATAAATAGAATTATAGAAAAAATAGCTCACTGTGGGAATGACATTGCTGCCATTCAAATTGCTGTCATTCTGGATAGGCAGCTGGAGGAAGTGAAGGTGAGCTTATCAGAGTTAATGAGGAAGTGGTTTGATGAAAAAGATGAAGATGTCCCAGAGGAGGTGATGTTGGCATTCACCTTAAAAGAACTCTGAAGATACTTTGTGGCATTAAAAGCAGAAAGAATAAAATGCTGGAAGCTGATCTAAACTTAGAAAGAAAAATTTGCCAAGGTGTAGAAAAGATGCCCATTCCATGTCTTAGTTATATGATGAGAAGAAGGCAGTTAACAGTGTTCAAACTACTCTTTTTAAAAAAAAGAAAAATTCAATTTAGTTAACATATACTGTATTATTACTTTCAGGGGTATAGTTTAATGATTATCAGTTGCATATAACACCCAGTGCTCATTATATCAAGTGCCCTCCTTAATGCTCATTACTGTTACCCCATCCCCCACCCACCTCCCCTCTAGCAACCCTCAGTTTGTTTCCTAGAGTTAAACATCTCTTATAATTTGTCTTCAAACTACTCTTTTTTTTTTTTAAGATTTTATTTATTTATTTGAGAGAGAGAGAGAGAGAATGCAAATGGGGGGAGTGGCAGGCAGAGGGAGAGAGAGAAGCAGGCTTCCTGTGGAGCAGAGAGCCTGATGCATGACTCAGTCCCAGGACCCTGGAATCAGGACCTGAGCTGAATTGAAGGCAGAGGCTTAACTAACTGAGCCACCCAGGTGCCCTTGATAAGTTTTTTTTCAAAGGGATTATACACTCTAATTTTCTGTGTATCTGTTGCTTTACAATGTCTAAATAGTTTTCCTATTTTTTCATTTTCTTATATAAGAGAATTTTTAATATTCTAACAAAATTTTTGTTTTTAAAGATTATAGAACAGTTATAATTTTTCTTACTCTTATGATAATTTTGCATGGTTTTAGCCTGCACTATCATTTTTCTGTGTTGTGCTACTGTGTGAAATGAAAACTTACCTATTTTAACTGTTGAGAGTTTTTTTTTCCTTTAAGATTTTATGTATTTATTTGTCAGAGAGTGAGCTTGCACAAGTAGGGTGCTCAGAGCAGCAGGCTGAGGAAGAAGCAGGCTCCCGACTGAGCAAGGACCCCAATGTGGGACTCGATCCCAGGACCCTGGGGTCATGACCCGAGCTGAAAGCAGACACTTTTTTTTTTTCTTTAAAGACTTTATTTATTTGACAGAGAGAAACACAGCCAGAGAGGGAACACAAGTAGGGGGAGTGAGAGAGGGAGAAGCAGGCTTCCCGCCGAGCAGGGAGCCCGATGTGGGACTCGATCCCCGGTCTCCAGGATCATGACCTGAGCCAATGGCAGTCGCTTAACCAACTGAGCCACCCAGTTGTCCCAAGAGTTTAATTTTTTTCTTCAGCCTCCAGGGTACCCTGTAGTCTTTTCTTGCAGAAGTTTGTGTGCTCATCTGACAACAAAGCATGCTTCTTTCAGCAGGTCTTGCTTTTTTTTTTTTAAAAAAATTGTACTTAACACAAAAGTAAGATATTTGTCTTCTGATAATAAGAAAGACAATACCTTGAAGCCAGCATTGAGAATGATCTCATAGGAAGGAAGATGTTAGTTTCATGTGTGTGGTTTTCTTTCACTCAGTAGTTTTATTGAGGTATGATTCATGTAGAGTAGAGTTCACCCATTTGTAGTGTAGGATTCAGTGGGTTTTTAAAACTGTTTTTAAAGATTTTATGTTATTTTTAATTTTTTTTCTTTTTTTAGAGGGAAAAATGTGTGAATGGGGGTGATAATGGAGGGAGAGGGAGAATCTTAAGCAGGTTCTGTGCCCAGCGTGGATCCCTGTAGATCTCATGACCCTGAGCTGAAATTCAGAGTTGGATGCTTAACCACCTGAGCCACCCGGGTGCCCCAAGATTTTATTCTATTTTTATGAGTAATCTCTGCATCCAGTGTGGGGCTCGAAGTAACAGCCTCAAAATTTTAAGTGTATAATTGAATGGTTTTTTGGATATTCAGAGATGTGTGTAACTATTTCCACAGTCAAATTTAGAACATTTCATCACTCCCAAAAGAGAACCTCATACTCTTTAGCCATCATCCCCTAATTCTTTCACAGACTCCCCCACCTCCCAAACCTTTGGCAACCATTGCTCTTCCTATTGCTATAGATTTGCCTATTCTGGGCATTTCATATAAATGGAATGGTGGTGTGTGTGATGTTCTGTGACTCACTAAACATACCTTTTTTTTTTTTCTTTAAGTATTTCTTAAAAAGATTGTTTATTTATTTATTTATTTATTTGACAGAGAGAAACATAGCTAGAGAGGGAACACAAGCAGAGGGAGTGAGAGAGGGAGAAGCAAGCTTCCCGCTGATCAGGGAGCCCAATGCGGGGCTTGATCCCAGGACTCCGGGATCCTGACCTGAACTGAAGGCAGACGCTTAACGGCTGAGCCACCTAGGAGCCCCTAACACACTATTTTAAGTAAACCTGTGGTTTATATTAGTATTCCATTCCTTTTTATAGATCCTTAATATTCTATTATATGGATATACCACATTTCGTTTATTCATTTATCTGTTGACAGACATTTGGGTTGTTTCCACTTTTTTTATTTTTAACCTTTTATTTTTAAGTAATTTCTGCCCTAATGTGAGCTGGAACTTACAACCCTGACTTCAAGAGTCGTATGCTGTATGGATGGGTGAGCCTGCCATGTGCTTCATGGTGACTTTCTAATTTTTAGCTATTGTGAATAATTGTGCTATGAACATTTGTGTTCAAGTTTTTGTGTGGACCTGTTTTTATTTCTCTTGGGTTTATACTTCACAGTGGAATTACTGAGTCATATGGTAACTCTATGTTTAACCTGTTGTGGGATATCATTGTCCATGCTGTTTTCCAAAATGCCCACACCATTTTACATTTCCGTTAGCAGTATACAAGGGTTCGAATTTCTCCAAATCCTTGTTAACATCATTATTATTATCGTCCTTTTGATTATAATCTTTCTAGGATATGAAGTGGCACCTCATTGTGATTTTGAATTTCATTTTCCTGGTGACTAATGTGCTATTGGCTATTTGTGTGATATTCAGATCTTTTGCTCATTTTATTTAGTTTTATTTGTTTATTTACGTGAGAGAGAGAGCATGAGTTTGGGGGCAGGTAAGGAGCAGAGAGAAAGGAAGAAGCAGATCTATCCCAGGACCCCGGGATTATGACCTGAGGCAAAGGCAGATACTTAACCGACTGAGCCACCCAGGCGCCCCCATTTGCTTTTAAGATGAGATTATTTTGTCCTTTTATGATTGGATTGTAAGAGGTTTTACATCTTGCCAGATGTATGATTTATAAATACAGTTGACTCTTGAACAGTGCAGGGGTTAGGGGTGCTGAGGAAGATTAACATACAGCTTTTGACTCCTCTCAAATTTACCTATTAATAACCTACTGTTGACTGGAAGCCTTACTGACAACATAAACAATAGACTCAAATTTACCTATTAATAACCTACTGTTGACTGGAAGCCTTACTGATAGCATAAACAATAGACTGGGGCCCTTAGGTGGCTCAGTTGGTTAAGTAAGCAGCTGCCTCCGGCTCGGCTCAGGTCGTGATCCTGGAGTCCCGGGATCTAGCCCCACATTGGGCTCCCAGGAATACAATATATAACATACATAATATACAAAGTATGTGTTAATTTATTTTTTTTTAAAGATTTTACTTATTTATTTGACAGAGCGAAACACAGCTAGAGAGGGAACACAGGCAGGGAGAGTGAGAGAGGGAGAAGCAGGCTTCCCGCCAAGCTGGGAGCCCGATGTGGGGCTTGGTCCTGGGACTCCGGGGTCATGACCTGAGCTGAAGGCAGTCGCTTAAACCAACTGAGCCACCCAGGGACCCCATATATTGTATTCTTAAAGTAAGCTAGAGAAAATAAAATACTGTGAAAATCATGAGAAAACACATTAATGTATGGTATCAAAAAATTCATATGTAGTGGACCTATGCAGTTCAAACTTCTGTCGTTCAAATGTCAACTGTATTTTCTCCCATTCTGTATGTTGTCTTTTCATTTTCTTGGTGGTGTCCTTTCAAACAGAAAAGTTATAATTTTTTTTTTTAAGATTTTTTTTATTTGAGTTGAGCTCAATCAAGGGGAGCAGCAGGTAGCGGGAAAGGGAGAAGCAGGCTCCCTGCTGAGCAGCGAGCCTGATGCAGGGCTGGATCCTAGGACTGCAATCATGATCTGAACCCAAAGCAGACACTTAATCAAATGAGCCACCCAGGTGCCCCCAAAACGTTTTAGATTTTGATGAAGTTTAATTTACCTGCATTTGTTGCTTGCATTTTTGGTGTCATATCTAAGAAACCATTGTCAAGTCCAAGGTCTTGAAGATTTATACCTATATTTTTCTCTAAGATAGTTTTAACATGTAGCATTCTTTGTTTTGAGTTAATTTTTATATATGAAGTGAGTTAGGTCCAACTTCACTTTTTTGCATGTGGGTATCCAGCACAGTTTGTTGAAAAGACTGTTCTTTCTTTATTGAATTATATTGGCATTTGTTGAAAATTAATTGTAAAAGTGAAGATTTACTTTTGAACTTTCTATTCATCTTTATGTCCGTGCTTGTACTAGTACCACGTTGTCTTGGTCACTGCAACTTTGTAGTAGATTTGGAAATCTAGACATGTGAGTCCTCCAAATGTATCCTTCTGATTTCAGGATTGTTTTGGCTATTCTGAGTCCTTTGAATTTCAGTATGAATTTTAGAATTAGCTTGTCAGTTTCTTCAAAGAAGCCAGTTGGAATTTTGATAGGGATTGAGTTGAATCTGTAGGTGAGTTTGGGTAGTATTTGTCATAAATCTTCTCACTCATGAACTTAGGATGTCTTTCCATTTGTTTAGATCTTTAATTTCTTTCACCAGTGTTTTTTTTCAGAGTATAAGCTTTACATTTCTAATGTTAAATTATTTTTATTTTTGATACCGTTATACGTGGAGTTCTTTTCTAAATTTTATGTTTGGATTATTGATTCCAAGTGTTTGGTGCTCTTCTAATACTGACTTTGTTGAATTTAAAACTTTCAGGAATCAAAGATCTTCTTACTGGCTTGTAATTACGAGAAGTGGAGGCTTGTATAGTAGGGTGCTCTTGTGAAATCTTTATTTCATCGTTGGCTTTCAGACAGTTTGTGGTCAGACTTTGAGCTATTAGTTGATTGCCTTTGAGCTATAGGCCAATTGTACTTAGGAGTTCCAAACTGATGACTACATATGCCAGTTGTATGGTAAATGTGACTGGTTTTCAAAAGCCCTTTCAATGTTAAAGCAAATGACTCGGCAACAAAAATGTCTTTCATTCATATCATTCTTTTGTTTTCATGGTGTGAAGAGATGTAGTTAAGAGGAACAGTTTTAGATTTTAGTGGTTTACCAAATTGCATTTGAGGAAGTCTGTAAAAGCATTATTGAGCCAGACAGCTTTCAGATTTTTAAAAACCCATCTATTAACAAAGTAGGAGCCCCTTACAGATACCCTGGTTAACCTGTAGCTTAGCGTAAGCATGTTTCTTTTAAGTTATAGTTTTATCATCTACATCAGAACCATTGCGGGTACTTTGAAATGCAGATTTT
This sequence comes from Spilogale gracilis, assembly GCA_004023965.1. Lineage (NCBI taxonomy): Eukaryota > Metazoa > Chordata > Mammalia > Carnivora > Mephitidae > Spilogale > Spilogale gracilis. The sequence goes on along the minus strand of PITA01011641.1, from coordinate 2,245 downwards.
GGGGCTTCCACCCAGATTTAATAAATCAGATTCTGGGAATAGGACTCTGTACTCTATTGTAAACCATCTTCCCAGTGATGACCCCATTAAAGTTTGAAAACTGCTTTTAACTGTTTACCTGCATCTCATAAAAGATTGGTTTTTGTTTGTTTTTGGTTTTTGGTTTTTTGCCAGAATTGAAATTTTCAAATTGTTGGTCATAGGCAGCTCTTAAAAAAACAAACAAGATATCAGTACATTTTACATAGTAAAGATGAGTATTGATTAATGAAACTTGTTTCATTTGTACATGTATGTGTGTGAATGTGTCATTATATAAAGTGAATTTTTTACCTAGAGGTTGTGATCAAAACTGAAAAATTGAAGATCTCAGAATGTGAAAAATGTATAACCAAGGGATATGTGGGTGGCTCAGTCGGTTGAGCCTTTTACTCTTGGTTTCAGCTCAGTTTGTGATCTCAAGGTGAGGGCTGCATCAGATTCTAAGCTCAGCATGATCTACGGCCATACCACCCTGAACGCGCCCGATCTCGTCTGATCTAAGCTCAGCATGGAGTGGGCTGGAGATTCTCTCTTCCTCTCCCTTTGTCTCTCCTGCTCGTGTTTCCTTGCTCTCTCAAATAAATCTTTAAAAAAAATGTACAAGCTATTTTACTTTACATTGTTCGGTATCTACCATGCTCCTGGAACTGGGAAAGGTGCTGGTGAGTGTCCAGAGATCACTGAAAATCCTTGCTCTTGAGTTCACAGTTTATTAAGGGTAATAGGCATATAAATAAAGTTTGTCACTGTTGTGCTAGAAGCATGTAATGGATGGAGCGCTTTGGAAGTCAGGAGGTTTTCATAGAGATCGAGCTAGTCGAAGTAGGTCTTGAAAAGGTGAAAAAATTGATGTTTAAATTATTATGCAAGACAGTATTATTTTAGGATTGAAGAGGAAGATTCGATATAAATATGTGATTTGGTGTATGGAGATACTTATGCATTCTTACTCATATGTAACCCACACCCATCCTGGTGGAGCTCCTGAGCGCGCCAGGAGTTGAGAAGGAGGTTCTATAACTCTTTTAACAGCCTATCTTCTTCCTGAAGGCATTCTTTCTTTCCTTTCCTCAGAATTTTGTTTACTGGAATTTACTTCTTTCCTTTTCATATATTTTTTTTAAAGAATGCTCTTAAAGTTATTTAGCCATTGCATTTTCTTTTCTTTTCTTTTCTTTTTTTTAAGTAGGCTCCTTGTCCAGCGTGGAGCCTGAACTCACGACCCTGAGATCAAGAGTTGTGCGCTCTACCAACTGAGCCAGCCAGGTGCCCCTCCTTTTCAAATTTTTTTTTTCATGTTGATGGTTGTATTACTATCTTCACTGAATCTGTTTGGAACCACCAAGAGTCCAAGACAGCGTGGGAGGTATATTTGAGAAGGGGGTGGCGGGGAAGGCTTTATGCCCATTCTACATCTACTTTCGTTTTCAGAATACTTTTCAGGCTACGGGCCAGATAAAGATAGTCTTTATCTCTTAGGCCATAGAGCCATCTTTTTGTTTTATCTTACTGCAGGACAACATTTACCTTTAGATGTCAGATAGCTCATGCACAAACTAGAAGAGATTACCTTAGTGTTTGTTCTTTATCACCCTCTGCTGTAGATTCCTTTGTTTACATCAGCCATCTTTAGTCTTTGGATTCTTGGCGTGCAGACCAGCACATGCAAATTTAGGAAGCTTTCACTCTAAACAGTGCTCTTGATCAATTTTGAATTTGCTGTGTGTTTTAGAGCAGAGAATGATTATTGACCACCTAAGCTGAAGGCGCAGCTTTGGGGGTGCCTAGGTGGCTCAGTTGGTTTGGTGACTGCCTTCTGCTCAGGTCATGGTTCTGGAGACCCGGGATCAAGCCCTGCATCGGGCTCCCTCCCCCACATCAAGTCTCCTTCTCTGCCTCCCTCTGCCTGCCCTGCCCCCCCCCACTTGTGCTGGCACACTCACTTTCTCTGTCAAATAAATAAATAAAATCTTAAAAAAAAAATTGCTGTGAGAGGCAGTAACTAATACTTGCGACCTACCACTCTACCAAATAATGTCAGGCAGGTTATTTAACCTCTCATTTTCTTGGTGCCCTCATTTTTATTTATTATTTTATTTTTATTTGATGATTCTTTTTTTTTTTAGATTGAGGAGAAAGAGCATGCACCCAAGGGCAGGGAGGGGCAGAGGGAGAGAGAACCTTTTTTTTTTTTTTTTTTTTT